>SJYX01002777.1:177198-192297 GCA_006410675.1 Oreotragus oreotragus | reverse complement strand
TGAAGTCACTCAGTCGTGTCTGACTCTTTGCGATCCCATGGACTGTAGCCTACCAGGCTGCTCCCTCCATGGGATTCTCCAGGCAAGAGTACTGGAGTGGGGTGCCATTTCCTTCTCCAGGGGATCTTCCCAACCCAGGGATTGAACCTGGGTCTCCCGCATTCCAGGCAGATGCTTTAACCTCTGAGCCACCAGGGTGCTAAGTGAATAAACAGATTATTAGGTCTACTAAAAGGTACTCTGGAGAACTTCCTACAATGACTTGTTACTTTTATTCTGGAAAAGAGAGATATTGAGACAGTCTACGTAAAATAAGTTGTAGGTTACTCTGTTAGAAATTTACAAAGAAATCGATTTTGGCAAAACTTAACAACAAAATGAAACCCACCTAGTAACAACTGAGATATCCAACAATGAAATAGGGTGCCTTGGGAGATAGTGAATTCACTCACCATCATTACAGGAAAAGAAAAGGGGTACCAAGGATTTTATGACCTGCTAAACTGGCTTCAAGGTGTAAAAGTTAGAGGCACATATTCTGGACATAGTAGAATTCAGCAAATATTGTTGAGCCCTTCTTGAAGCAACTAGTAGAGGACAAACTCCATCAAACCAAGAGATGACCATAGACACTGCTGCAAAAGGACTGCTTGTGAGCATGGAATGCATTTAATTCTAAAACAAATATGGGGTTTAGGGTGACACAAAATAGAGCATAAAACTATAATATCATATAGAACTAAAGTAACTGACAAAAGTATAAAGACACAGCAGAAAGAAATTGGTGCATAAAGTTAGTTGACTGCTTTATTTGTAATATCTATGAATCGGTAGATATTATTTAAAGCTGACAAATCAAGTCGTAAAAATATAAGCTAGAAAAAAGATATTAAGAAAAGTCATATTAATGCTCAACTTTAGGTGGCAAGAGTGAGAGGAGAAATGCTACTTTTTCTATAGTTATAAATTAGAGGAAAATGTGTACTCTAATAAGTATTCTTAAGAAGTTACATGCATATACTACACAAAGAAAACATCATAAAATGAAAGTCTTTTAAGACTTTAAAATCTTTAATAGAAGCTTGAAAATATTATGACAAATAGGTTGTCATATCTTTCATATCGATAAATGGAAAGAAATACATGGATTTTTTTTAAAACAAAATATTTTCAGACTGGATCACAGTGCAGAACCAGGATACAGATACCAGGATACAACAAAACCAAAGTTACTCAAAAATTTGAATGTGAAAGGATAGGTGGAATAGAGTAAAGGGGATGGACAGGCTGTTAAAGCAATAGTCTGGACAAGCTTTGAGAAGGGAAGTGGAAAGAGAAAGACATAGATGGAGTACATCTTTTGAAGGAAGTATTACCAAAACTTGAACTCTACCTGGTTAGAGGGGATAATGAAGAAAACAAGGGCCTGGAGACTGACCCTATGTGTTAGTGAGAAGGCTATATAAACTGGATTTTTACTATAATACAACAGGGAGCGGATGGAAAGGTGAAGGTAGCAGAGTCTCACAATAGCAATTGCTGGTGCCAGGTATTGAGATGAGTCACACTTCACTGCACTACGCAGAACCCTGCAAATTCCATAAGGAATCTCCTTTCTGAGCTTTATGGTCAGTCTACCATTATGTTGGCACTTACCATTAAGATTTATAAAAATAACATTTTCTCTTCACATTCACAATTACCTTTGGATATTCAATTCAAACTTCCATTTCCCCTGATGTTTGGTACTTTTCTGATGGTATGTTTCTAATTGTTTGAAAACAACTGTGGCTAATGGGATTTTTGCTTCAATGAAACATGTAGGATATCACATATTTTCTCTGTCTATGTCAATAGATTTCAAGCCTTTTTGACAATGGATTTTTGCCTCACAACCCAGTACACATATCCAACTGTTTATCTAGTCCATTAAAATGATACTAAAAACAATTTAAAAGGTGTACTAGACAAATACAATCTAAAGAAATTAGGAGGTAGAATCTTAATATCAGAAAAAGTGATGTTTAGGGTGAAAGGTATTAACTAAAACAAAAGAGAAGCTTTCTGTGAATGCTGATATGTAATACATAATAAAGACATACAGTTAGGAGTAAATAATGACTTTAAGCAAGGGCTACCATAGGAGTTTGTTCAGCAGACAAACTTCTAAAAATATCCCAAGAAATATATATAGTCCGTATTTTAGGTGCTGGACTAAAATGAAAGAATGTCACCTTCTATATGATAATGCAAAACATGTATATGAAATTTATTTTCAAGAGAAAGTTTTGATATCAAAGATAATTAAAACTACCTATTAACCAAGAATTAAGTACTTGATTATCTACCATTTTCTTCATTTTCAACAAAAAGTGTTACAAGTTGCTTCTCTTTGTGAAAAGAAAGATAGCTTCCACTAAGACTGTAAATGTACACATTATACTTGTTTGATTTGAAGAAAAGTGGGATGTTTGAATTCCCCCCACCCCAACAGGTATTCTTAACAGCAGGGTATAATTTCAGAGTTTTTGCAGTCAAGAGGTTTTCTGCTGAGCAAAAATTCTCATTCAATTTAGGAATGTAGATTATAATAATTTTCCTATCCTGCTCACAACAGGTTTCCTGGCTTCATTTTCCAGACTCCTAAGTTGAGTAGAAACAACTAGGTAACTTCAGTTCCAGGTTAACACATCCTTTAAGCATAGTCCTATTAACTCAACTTAGTTATATTGTAAAGCCGCTTAGCTTCACAGTGAAATGGAATACAGTTGAATTGCTTTCCCATTGTAATACCTATTTATAATAAATGCAAAGTGGTTTGTGATGGCAAACTTTGTAGAGCATGAAAAATTATGAGGGGAAAGAAGCTTATTTTTTCTGACCTAAAATAAATGCCATGTGACAGTCCTATTAAAACAAAAGGAGGAAAATATTCAAAAAAATTTTAATAAGCTATTATATTTTACAGTAGCATATTTTTCTAGATGGCACAATTTTTNTGGAAAAACCCTGATGCTGGGAGAGATTGGGGGCAGGAAGAGAAGGGGATGACAGAGGATGAGATGGAGGTAGTATGTCTTTCTGATTCATAAATTTGTCATATATTTATATCAGTTTAGATCATTAGGTTTTGTCAAAAATATTTTATAGTTTATAGTGTACAGATATGGCATGTATTAGTATTTTTATTAAAATTTCCCTAATTATTTCATGTTTAAATATAATGAAAATAGTAAAAATTAAAAGTTCAATTTCTAGTTTTTCATTATCAACAAATATAAATGCAGTTAATTTTTTTATAGTCTCCTTGTATCCCATGAACTTGCTATTTTGCCTGGGAATTATAACACTGATAATTTTTGGTAGCTCTTTAAGGACTTTCAAATGTGCACAACCATTATTATGTTGTTTTAGAGTATGAATGGTTTTTACATATTTTTACCTCTTTCCATCTCTTCTGTTCCTTTTTTTCCCTCTTTTTTTGCATTATTGCACTGGCTATGGCCTCTTTTGCAATGTGGAATAAACGTGGTGTGAGCAAGCATTCCCTTCTTGTTTCAGATCTTAGGGGAAAATTTTAATCTTTAATCACTGATGAGGTTAGCTAAAGGTATTGGTATTTTATGGACAACATTTATTAGATGAAAAACTCATTTCTATTACTAACTTATAAGTGGATGTCAAGTTTTGTTAAATGCTGTTTTAAAAAATTTCTTTTGAGATAATTGTGTGCTTTTCCTCCTTTGTTAATATGTTGAATTACATTGACTGATTTTCAAATCTTGAACTAATCTTGAGTTCCTGGGGAAAAATATAGTTGGTCATGTTATAGTAAGCTTTTCAGAGATTGTTGGATGTGGCTTGATAATATTTTGCTGAGGGTTTTTGTGTCTGTATTCATGAGAGATTCTTGTTAACATTTGTCTCTTATCTTGGTATCAAGGCAGTGCTAGCCTGTACTAATAATGTAAATTGGCAAGTGTTTCCATATTTTCTATTTCCTGAAAGAGTTTGTATAGTTTTGTATTATTTCTTCCTTTGATGATTGATTAAATTCATATTGAAGACATTTGGGCCTGGGATTTTCTTTATTGTAGCTATCAACTGAAACACTTTAATAGGTATATGGCTACTCAGAATTTCTGTTTCTTCTTAAGTTAATTTAGATAATTTTTGTCTTTTAAGTAGTTTATCTGCTTAAGTTGGCAAATCTATTGGCATAAATATAGTCCTCTAATATTTGCTTATTATTCTTTTATTACTTCCATGCTCTGTAGTGATGGCACCTCTTCCATATCTAGCAGAGGTAACCTTGTTCTCTCTGTTTCTTTCTTTCTTTCTCTTTAGATATCTCAATATATCTCATATGTCCATAGTTCATCAACTTTATTTAAAAAAAAACCCAGCTTTTGAGCTTCATGATTTTCTCTTATATTCACTCTCTTTATTTTCTGAATACAAAATTCAAAATATAAAAATACAATATGATGCAAACAGGATTTCTTTGAATTTATTTCTCAGAAAATTATCAATTCAACAGGTGGAAAATAATTAGTTTTGAAAGGATTAATAATAATTTATGTCTAATTGAGTATAAATAAATAAATATCAAATTCCAAAGAAACAGAACATGTATACTCTTTTAAAGCCTTCTAGTACATTAAAAATGTTATACACATTTAAAACTACATTTTTAAAAGTAGAAAGAATAAAGACATAGTAAAACTAGAAAAGAAAAATCCTGTCATCTGAAAATTTAAGATTTACTTAGAAAAGCCTCGTGATTAAAGGAATTCCCAATAAAAATATCAGAATATCTAGAAAATTAAAATAATTATTTCACAATCTAGTAGAACCATTTATATTCAGCCTAAACAGTATTCAGAGAAAATACATATACTTAAGAATCCATACAAATAAAAGAGTAAGGATAAAAATAAGCATCAAACTCAAGAAGTTATAAAAACAAGAAAAAAAAATTGGTTAAATGAAAACAGAAGAAAGGATTTGACCAAAAAAAAAAAAAAAAAAGACACACAAGACTTGAAATCAGAAAGCAAAAAATTCCACAGCTGAACAACAAACCCAAGAGCTGTTTTAATAAAAGCAACAATATCAGTAGCATGAGTAAGGCAACAATATATTAGCTTATCCAAACAGCACATGAGGATAGAGGAATAGCCAGGACTTTGGTGGAAATTAGAGTCCTAAGTAAAGTGAAGTTGCTCAGTGGTGTCTGACTCTGCAACCCCATGGACTGTAGCCTACCGGGCTTCTCCCTCCATGGGATTCTCCAGGCAAGAATACTGGAGTGGGTTGCCATTTGCCTTCTCCAGGGGATCTTCCCGACCCAGGGACTGAACCTAGGTCTCCTGCATTCCAGGTGGATGCTTTAACCTCTAAGCCGCCAGGGAAGCCACAGAGACCACAATTAATCAGAGACTGTATTTGAAAATATAAGTGGAGGAAATGCAAAGGTAATTTATAAGTTATTGAAAATGAATTGAGAAAGATAGGAATTCTAAACAAACCAACTGCCATAGTAGAAAGACAGCTATTAAAGAACATCACGACAAAATGTACCAGGGCAAGATATAACAAAGGTAAATTCTATCAGATCATTAAATAAAGATAATTTAAAATGTTACAAACTCCTCCTCAGCCTAGAAGGAAGGACTGTAATGGAAGGTTCAGTCACAAAGCAAGTTTACTCTTGTCTGCTACTGTCCTCTGAAATTTGCTTCAGTTCAGTTCAGTCGCTCAGTTGTGTCCAACTCTGCAACCCCAAGAATCACAGCACGCCAGGCCTCCCTGTCCATCACCAACTCCCGGAGCTCACTCAGACTCACGTCCATCAAGTCAGTGATGCCATCCAGCCATCTCATCCTCTGTCGTCCCCTTCTCCTCCTGACCCCAATCCCTTAGTGAGCCTGTTTTTTCTTTTTAAAATCTCTGTCCATGGAGTAGTCCCATGACTTTCCTGGTCACAATGAAATAATAAAATATTGAATAACTTAGCGACTAGAATATCCATGCTTTCGTAAAATGGATACTTCTTACTTATCCATGCTTAAGTGAAATGGGTTTTCTTGTATCCCTCTTTCCTTAAGGAAGAGTTTATTGCGAATAGAAACTTGACTCTGTCCATGGAGTAGTCCCATGACTTTCCTGGTCACAATGAAATAATAAAATATTGAATAACTTAGCGACTAGAATATCCATGCTTTCGTAAAATGGATACTTCTTACTTATCCATGCTTAAGTGAAATGGGTTTTCTTGTATCCCTCTTTCCTTAAGGAAGAGTTTATTGCGAATAGAAACTTGTAAGCAATGAGGAGGAGGAGGCCAATGTCTTTCTACTATAGATAGCTGCAGGCCAGTAAATTTTTGCAAGTTCTTCTGAGTGTTCCATCTTGCCACACATTTAGGGAGCTGCTGTCTCTCACTTAGGGTCTTGACCAACATTTCTATTGTTATATTGTGATATAAGAAAGGTTCAATAAAATTCACTAGATGAATAATTCCAGTGAAAGAAAGCATATGATTATTTATAAAGATAATAAAAATGTGTTTGAAAAAAATCAATATTTATTTAATCTTTAAAAATATAGTAAGATTGGGTAGATGGTTTCTTAACTTTATAAAATAAATTTATCTCAACCTCCAAATGGTGAAATAATTAATATGTCTATTAGTGCAATGGTGACCCCTCTCACCATTATTATCTAACTTAGTCTGAAGGTTTCAAGCTCAATGAATAGGTAAGAGAAAGAAATGAGAGATATAAACTGAAAAGCAAAAGGTAAAATAATTCCTTTTCTTAATAAATGGTGTATTGTTATCATACCAGAAAAATCCAAAGAATCAAAATAGTTTTAAACAAGTAAGAAAACCAGCAATAATGCTGAGGATTGTTTTTGTAGAAAAATAATAATAAAAAGCAATAGTATTTTTTTGTAGTTACACAAAAACCAATTTGAAAATATAATTGAGAAAAAGATTTAATTACAGAAAAAATATAATATTTAATAACAAACTTATAAGAAATATATAAGACATAGAAAAAGAAAGCTCTCATGTGTTAATAAGATACAAAAATTATAAATGAGAAAATAAAAGGCATTTTGGTTCTTGTGTGGAAAGACATAAAATTATGAGAGTATTATTTTTTCTAACTTAATATGGAAAACATTTAATTTTAATAAAATACTAACAATTATCTTTTTATAATGAAAATATGATTCTAAACTTTAGTCAGAGAAGAGAGTAACAATGACCTGGTTATGTTACAGATATTGAAATAGCATAAACACTATAGAATTTTAAACAGTTGGCAAGGCAAATAGACCAGTAAGACTACATAGAGTCTAGAAAAAGGTACAACTTATTAGTAAATGATTTTAGCATATAATCAAAATCATATTGTATTCTGATGGTGAACAGAATACTAATTATTCAGCAGATTGGGCTGGAGCAGCTAAATGACCAGCTAAAAAAATTTCAAAGATTTAAATATAAAAAGTCAAAGCAGAAATACACTAGAAGAACCATGAAAGATTTTTTAAAAATCCTTGAAGAGAGTCTATTACAGATAATATAAAACACTTAAACCAAAAAAGAAAGCATATATAACTTTATATAAAATAAAAGAAATATGAGGAGATTAAATTGATTAAAATAAATACAATAGACAAAGGGTGGAATTTCCGAGTACATATAGTTTTCCTAAAAAATACATTTTAGAAAAAGACCGTTAACCCAGTAAATGTGAGACAAGACCATGAAGAAATAGTATATAGGAGGAGACATGAGAATTACTCTTAAATATATAAAAGGTCCTAAATTTACTATAAGGAGAAAATGTTCATATGTAAGATTGGCAGAAAAAAAATTTTTTAATGGATATACTCTAGATGAGGGTGCAGGGAAACAAAGACTTACAGTTATTGTTAAAGTTGTAAATTGGGACAATTCTGTGGAGAGCAATTTGTACTGTCTATCCAAGTGGGAAAAAATACATAATATGTTTTCACCACTGATATTGCTTCTTGAAATTCATCCTCAGGCTATATTCAGACAGGACAAAATAATCTATGCCTAAGGATATTTTCTTCAGTGATACTGCTTCAAGAGGGTGGATATGAACTAATTTTTTAATAATAAGACACTATTTATTTTAATTACTGTATATCCAGGTAGCCATCAAAGAGGATGAAACAGTTTTATATGTATTGAAATAGAATGAACTCTGGGATAAATTATTATCATATAATCATGCAATATTATTATTATGACATGTTAGCAACCTGTTGAACGATGCACATAATGCCACATTATTCACAGCGAATGGAAGATTACTCTTCTCTATATGTCCTTTGTACATTTTTAATTTTGTAGCATTTGAATATTTGATGCTCACAATGACTACTTGAAATCCACTATGTAATACCCAGTTTACAGATAAGACAATCGAGGCTCAGGGAGGCTAACTAATGTGCCCAGTATCATAGGATCAGTAACTCACTTACCACCTGGAAACCAGGTCTGTCTAACTTCAAAGTCAATGATAACCAAGGTTTGGCCAATTCAACTGAGCATCACATTTAACTAAGTTTAAATAGATGTTAACCATTTCTCCACCTCATTGAGCCAAATAGCACAACTTCTTCTCTTTAAGTACCAACTTTGATATAAATTAGCTAACTTTATCGCTATAGTTTGTGATTTTATGTACATGAAATCTTGTTCTCCTGAAAGATCCAATTAAGATTACATAAAGGTTTACAACAGTCCTGTTGCGTAAATGGTTCAACATTCCAACAACAAACTAGATAAACATTTAGCCAATCACTAATTAAAACACTGGCTCTAAGTACAATAACCTGGAGTCAGTTTGCATTCACATTTCTATTAGAGGCTAATGAATGCACAGCTAAACTAATTTAGTCAAATTGTTTCTTCATTGTGTTCAAAGTTAAAACTAACAATTCAGCTTTAGCCCTGAGTCTTTTAAATTATTTTTTCCTCCCCTATTGAGTAAAAGTCTAATTAAAAGCTTTTAGTCTTTCACATTGTGCAGGCTGCTAAGTGATATTGTTTAGTCTGCAGGGATTCAATTATTACTTGGCTTTAAAATATACATCGCCACAAGGATTTTTTTTTTTTAAGCTACTTTGCCTGGAAGGTTTTGTGGTCTAAAATTTAATTGGATAACAAGAATTTTGAATTGTGAAACAAAAGAAAAATTACCTTTGGTGTAAGATTTTACTTGGTGCGTAGTTTTAACTTAGTCCTAAGATCTACTGAGAGTTTGCTATTAAAGTTCAAGTTAGGTGGAATGGAGATGTAAAAAGTCTCCAAAATAATATGTAGTAGGTGTAAGTTTAACTCTGCAAATTCACAGACAGGACTAGTTATAATTTGCAAGACCTGGTACAAAATCAAAATGTTGGGTCCCTTGTTCATAAACCAGGAATTTCAGTATGGCAACAACAAAGCTTTAAATCAAGCACAAGGCCTTTTTGACCATGTATCTCTAATGTATGCCTATGAAGCCACCCCTGGTCTCAAGTGCAGAGTGTAGAAATCTCACATTATATTATTATTGCTTTTAAGATGAAAATGATTCCCCCAATCCCATTCTACTAGATGCTGTAGAAGCCCACATTCTTCTAGCTCCCCAGTTTAAAGGTTGGAGGTCTCATAGACTCTGAAGGCTCCTGGTCTGTAATCTTCAGCAACTGTCACTGAAATGTTTCAGGTCCTAGGCCCCTCTTCTGTTCCTGTTGCCAAAGATACCTGACTTGCCTGGGGACTTGGTGCCTACCATTCAACCTTTCTAGCTACACCAAATTTACGATACAAATCAATACATTTTGAGAGTGAACAGGGGCCATACTGACCTAACTGGCTGATAAGGGGGCCTCTCTAGGCCAACCGGACTGTGTAGTCACCTCCCTATAGCCATTTACTCCTGAAGTCCAGTTGCATCTCCAGGCACTAGATGGGACTAAGGTGGGACTTCTACACTTAGCAGAACCTGCACACCTCCAGCTTCACCATGAGTTTGGGGAAACTCTCCCCTCTGCCACTTGATGTGTAAAATTTGGAGTATTGTGTTAGTTGCTCAGTCATGTCCAACTCTTTGCGACCCCACAGACTGTAGCTTTTAAAGCTCCTCCATCCATAGGGTTCTTCAGGCAAGAATACTGGAGTGGGTTGCCGTTCCCTTCTCCAGGTGATCTTCCCAACCCGGGGATTGAACCTGGGTCTCCCATGTTGCGTGGAGATTCTTTACTATCCGAGCCACCAGGGAAGCCCTTAGCATATAGAAGACAGTCAATTCAAATTCATCTGAAATACCTATTATTTTCTTCCATTCCCCTTTCTTTACTCAAATAAAGTAGTCAGAGATAATTTTCCCTTGACTCTTTCTAGCTATTTAACTTCCCAGTGAGACATTTAGGCTATAGGTAGCCAAAAATTTTAAGTACTGTACAACCAACCAACCAAACAAAACCCTAAGTATTATTGAAGGGTGATTTTTTTCTTAAATAACAAATGTATAAATGTAAAAAAACAAACCAAAAATGTGAAAATATTTTTGTAGAAAATGTTTCTCGAAAACATAACCATTTCCCTGTTTTCTAAAAACATGTATATTGTATATAGATTTGTCCTTTGGCTGTATAAGGTCATTGTATGAATTAGAATAGAGCTGTTTAAAGCATATGCTCTGCAGTTCAACCACTTAGATAGGAATCCAAGCTTAGTGGTAAGACAGTTTACTTAAATTCTCTTGTGTCTCAGTTTTGCCATCTGTAAAATACAGATACTAACAGTTCCCATGTCATAGTACTATGGTGAGCATTACATGTACTTTGAACAGCACTCTCCAGGGGATCTTCTCAACCCAGGGATCAAACCAAGGTCTCCCACATTGCAGGTGGATTCCTTACCATCTGAGCCACCATGGAAGCCCAAGAATACTGGAGTAGGTAGCCTATCACTTCTGCAGGGGACCTTCCAGACCCAGGAATCAAACCGTGGTCTCCTGCATTGCAGGCGGATTCTTTACCAGCTGAGCTACCAGGGAAGCCCAGTCAATAAATAAGAATACCTAGAATTAATACATTATACTTGATAAAATAACTCAGAGGCATTTATGCCTCCTTTAAATGATCCCGTTTTGTAGTTATAGGTTTGATTTAAAGTAAAAGTAATGTGTCTGTATTTCAAATATTAGACATCACTTACTACTATTCTTAAAAATTGTATACATCATAACAGCATGCTGTTCCTTTACTGAATGCTTTTATTAGCTGTTTTCTAATCATGTGCCCAATTTTCTTAGAGATGCCCAAAGTGAGGAGACCAGTCCTGGGTGTTCATTGGAAGGACTGATGCTGAAGCTGAAACTCCAGTACTTTGGCCACCTCATGCAAAGAGCTGACTCTTTGGAAAAGACCCTGATGCTGGGAGGGATTGGGGGCAGGAGGAGAAGAGGACGACAGAGGATGAGATGGCTGGATGGCACCACTGACTCAATGGACATGAGTTTGAGTGAACTCCGGGAGTTGGTGATGGACAGGGAGGCCTGGCGTGCTGCAATTCATGGGATCGCAAAGACTCGGACACGACTGAGTGACTGAACTGAACTGAAAGTGAAAATAGGTAGGTTCGGAGTAAAACTGAGGGGCAATCGTGATAATAGAATAGATTACTGATTTGAGTTGATTAAAATGTTTTGTTTTTTGCTTCTCTCTAGATGTTTGATCATACTCTCAATAATTGAGATAGCTAATTAATGGGCCACTAGTTAAGTGAGCATTATAATATCACACAAGTTTGTTGTGAAGATGAAATAATATATGGCATATGGAAATTATTTTATAGATACCATAGTGATACATACATTCAGGGTTTTGTTATTGCTGATTCACATGCAAATATTGTTAAATGTAGAACTCTTTCAATGCAAAACCCTACAAAAATTTAAATGGCATTTTTTCCACAGAAATAGAAAATAATTCTAAATTCTGTACAGAATCACAAAAGACCCATTATAGCCAAAGCAGACAAGAAGAGCAAAGCTGGAGGCATCACACTTCTTAATTTCAAACCATATTACAAGGATGTAGTAATCAAAATAGTATGGCATTGGCACAAAAATAGACATGTAGATCAACTGAACAGAACAGAGAGCCCAGAAATAAACCCATCAGTAGATGCTCAATTAATTCTGACAAAGAAAGCAAGAAAGCCAAGAATATGCAACGAGAAAATGATAGTCTCTTCTAAAACTAATATTGGGAAAAGTGGACAACACATGCCAAAGAATGAAACTGGACCACTCTTACACCATGCACAATGCACAGATTAGCTCAAAACAAATTAAAGACTCATATATAAGACCTGAAACCATGAAACTTTTAAAAGAAAACATTGGAAGAAAGCAACTTGATGCCCATCAAATGTTTTCTGCATTTGACACAATTAGCAAAGGCAACAAGCAAAAATAACTTCAATTGTTTCCCTTTATACATTCCATTTCCCTATTCAGTGTCCTTAATCTGGGCTTTCTTTTTCTTATTCAGTCTCTTCGGTTTTTTCCAAAACTCCAAATCATGTGAATAAAGCCAGAAATGTTTAAGTTGTGATATACACATAGTTTACATCTTATTCAAGCACAGGTTCCATTAACATAATGGATCTTTGAATACCTTGTGATCCTTTTATACTCATACAGTTGGAGAAAACTCACTGCCCCAGCCTGAGAGAAGCCCCTCTCCCTTGAAGTTGGCAGGACCTCAGACAACAACTTACACAGCCTTGATTTCAACATAACCTCATGTTTCTCATTTAAAGCCTATAATGATAGCAATTAGGTAAAAATTGACTTTATTGGGTTTCCCACTCATTGACAATGCCACCTTAACCAACTTTTCAAAGAAAAAGAGAAACAGAAAATCCTGCAAGTTCCTCTTATGGTAATTTTTACAGAACCTTAGTTTCAGTTACAATGAGATGCGACATTCAGATGGAAACCTTGAGGAAGCAGTTAATGGCCAAAATGAATTCCCCTTGTTACCCCCACTAAATTGTCAACTTGCTACCATAAGCCTGTCTCAATAACAGTTAAATTACCAGTGTAATTGAATGAGATGTCAGTACAGAAGAACAAACTGGTGAAACTTTCTGTTTAAACTCAATTTTCAACAGTTTCCTAAGTTCTTAAGTCTTCAGAGAGCTATCATTTTGCTGGAGGAAAACAGATCATATTCATGATTGTTGAGTTAGGTTTCATTTGTATCACTTTAGTCCCTTAAAAAAGAATTTTGTCTTAAACAGTCACTTTCTGTTTTCACAGAAAATAGCCTAACTTTCTCTGGAATTTTCATAATTGCCTTTTAAAAGTGCGTCCCTCCCCCACAGGAAGTCATGGCATTATTTGAGATTCTGAAATGCTTTAAGTCCATAGTAATGATGTCAAAGCGAAGGACTTCATGAATACAATAATATTTTTTTCCAGAGAAGCACTCCTCAACTATCTTCTTTGTCTCATCCCCTGCCCCTGTCTCTCTTTTACTGGTTTGAAATCTGGAAGGATCTATAAAAGTTCTATGTGTTCACCAAGGGGCCAATGAAACTAATATAGTTGTTTAAAGTTCTGGTCCAAGCCAGAGGCAGAGCTGAGACTAGAACTTAGGCCTCTATCACTCTTTTTGTTAACCAAGCCCAAACTTGCTGTATGACAGGGCAATAAATAGAGAGATGAGGTATTGCAGAAATAAAAAGCAACTTTATTCGGAAAGCCAGCAGACTGAAGAGATGATGAGCTAGTGGCCCAAAGAACCACCTTGCTTGGGTTAGATTTCAAGCTTCCCTTGTACAACAGGAGGAGAGGTATGGCTGGTTATTGCAAACCTCTTGCTGCAATAATCCTTCATTCTTGTAGCTGTTTATGTAGGTCTGATCACAATGGTCCTATAAATCTCCAACAGGACAAATGCTATTTTCTGTTCTGTAACTCTTTATATGCATGGAAAAGTGTTATCCCTTTAAAGGTCAGAGCCTTGAGAATGAATTGTCGTGTATATAGGTAATATTCTTTTACAGAATATTTGCATTTTTACAGAGTGCAAAGCCAACATGACTAAGCACAGGCAATAGAGCACAAAGGTTAGAGCTACAGGAATAGATCCAATATGGAGTCAGGTTTATTCTTCTCTGTTACGTTTTTATTAAACCAACTATAAAATAACCATGGATTTTTTTTCTTTCTCACTGTGAGAAAGATGCTTTTGTTCTTTTCTACTTGAATCTATCAAGACTGATAATTTCTTATTTCACTTACATTTATATTGTATACTCTTCATGTTTTTCAAGATTTTTTGGATCTTCCATTTCATAATACCTGTTGAATAAATGAATAAATTTAATGAATGAATCCAAAGAGAAATTAGAATGCAATGAATGAAGTAGGACTGAAAATTTGATAAGCCTATCAAATCATAGGAAATGTTGATAATCCAAAATTACAAAGATTTATACCTAAATTTTCTAAGAGTTTCTTCAAGCTCTACATTTACCTATTTGATCTATTTTGAGTTTTTTCCTGAGACAGTTGATTTTTAATATTTTCTTTAAAAAATATAAAGGAAAGTAACTCTTTAGGTCAATAAAGGTCTGGAAAATGAGGTTATTTTAAATTAACTTTTGTATATGGTATGGACTATATAATATGGTGTAGGATCCAAAGTCATTTTGTAACATGTTTGATTTCCAGTTAAACCACCACCATTTGTTGAAAAGACTATTATTTCTCTTTTGGATGGTAGTGACAGTTGTCAAAAATCAATTGACTATAACAGCAAAAGATCAGAAACAGAAATTAAGGAAACAATCTCATTTATCATCACATCAAGAAGTATATAGTACCTAGGAATAATCTGCTTTATTGACTATGCCAAAGCCTTTGACTGTGTGGATCACAATAAACTGTGGAAAATTCTGAGAAAAATGGGACTACCAGACCACCTGACCTGCATCTTGAGAAATCTGTATGCAGGCCAGGAAGCAACAGTTAGAACTGGACA
>SJYX01002777.1:143912-175210 GCA_006410675.1 Oreotragus oreotragus | reverse complement strand
AGATGGCTGGATGGCATCATGGACTTGATGGATGTGAGTCTGAGTGAACTCCAGGAGATGGTGATGGACAGGGAGGCCTGGCGTGCTGCGATTCATGGGGTCACAAAGGGTCGGACATGACTGAATGACTGAACTGAGCTGAACTGAAAGAGACAAAAAACCTGTAGTCCAAAAACTATAAGACACTGATGAAAGAAACTGAAGATAACACCAACAGCTGAAAAGATATGCAATGTTCTTGGACTGGAAGAATCAATATTGTTAAAATGACTGCTACACAAGCATCTATAGATTCAATGCAATTCCTAATAAATTACCAATGACATTTTTCACAGAACTAGAACAATTTTTTGTTTTTTTAATTTGTATGGAAACACAGAAGACCATGACTAGCCAAAGCAGTCTTGAGGGGAAAAAAAAACAAAGCTGGAGAAATCTTGCTTTCAGAATATACTACCAAGTTATAGTAATCAAAATAGTATGGTACTAGTACAAAAACAAACATATAGATCAACAGAACAGGATAGAAAGCTCAGAAAGAAACTTACACAGTTTTGGCCAATTAATCTGCAACAAAGGAGACAAAAATATACAATAGAAAAACACAGCCTGTTCTGGGAAAACTGGACAACAACATTTAAAATAATGAGATGAGAAGATCCTCTAATACCATATGTAAAATAAATACAAACTGCATTAAAGTTGATAGATTTTTAATGACTTATTGAATGGTTAGTTTTACTCTTTCATTTAGATTCATTTTAGTAAGTTGTTTTTTTCAGAAAACTTTGTCCACAGAGTTTTACATTTATTAGCAGGAAGTCACTAATAGTATTCTTTTATATTTATTTTTTTACTTTCTGTAGTTACAACTCTTTTATCACTTTTAATATTGTTTTTCTTAATAAATCTTATAAATTTGTCAATTTCCTTAGACTTTTCAAAAATATATTTTTGATTCATTCTATACACATGGTTCAAATTTAGTCTACTGATTTTTTCCAGCTTTATAAATATAGCTCTTAACTCAACAATTTTTATTCTGCCTTTTTTTCTCTGAGCAGTTAAGGCAATAGATCAGACTTTCAGGAACATTCAGCCTGTATTCCATAGTTTTGCTATGTTGTAAGTTTATTGTCATTCTTTTCCAAGTATTGTCTAATTTCCATTACAGTTTTTACTTTTTTTGCTCATAAATTGTTTAGAAATGTTACTACTTTTTTTTACTTCTAATGTCTTTCTTATCTGGTACTTGGTGTTCATTTATTCATTCAAGTTTATTCCCCTTGGACAGTTTCTCCTCCCTATGGAATTAGATATCCTAACTCTTTATCCCCCATCAGTCTCCCATCATTGTAATGGTCTTTCCACTTTAAACAATGTGGCACAGGTATTAAGACCTGTTTTTATACAGACACTCTATCTTCCACTCTGCCTCAGTGCCTGACTTTTCTTCACTCTATTTGGCTGCCAGTTTCTAACATTCCTGTCCTTATTCTGCATATTATCCTGTGGGCTGCTTTAAATCCTAGCCCTGCTCTTCTTTCTTGTATACACAGGTATAGTCCTAGGATTTCTTTCCAGTGGATAAGAAGTTGACTTGCAGATGTCAGTTATTACCAACTTTCCAGGAATTTTCCAGTTCTGTGGATTTCCCTTTTAGCACTTGGCCCCACCTTAACTCTGGCCTCATAGTGTTATTTATTCCATCCCATGGAGTGAGAAGCAGTATTGGCTCTCTTTTCCTTTGCCTTAGCTGAATACTGAGCAGAATGCTGAACACTAACCCCAGTTCTCTTGGCCCGTTTTCCTAGCCTCAATGTATTTAAGGGCAACTGAGGTAATTACCCTCTGAGCCACCAGGGAAGCCCTTAACTGAGGTACATGTTTGTCAAATGCTAAAGAGGTCATGTACTGGCTTCACTGTCTCTTCTGCTCACAGGAACATTTTCCTGTCATATTTAGCATAATTCAGTGATATCTCTCTACTTGAATGGTCATCTTGGAAAAAATAAAAAGCTAGTATCTTGATTTCCTTCATTCCAGCAACCTCAAGTCATTCTGCTGAACAAAAGGCTTTTAAAGTTTCACTCCTGATTAAACACCATATGCTGAGAAATAACTCTCATAGCGTAAATTCTATAAGATATTCCCTTAGTTAAATACCTACTATTGGCTTTTTCTCCAGAATTCCTCACCAACAGAGGATGTACTGATTTGTTTACTGCCATATGTTTATGGTGACCCAAGCCACTGCCTTGGCAAGAGAGCTGAGGCAAATTTCTGGGTTATAATTCTTTCAGGGTTATATTCTTCCCCAAATTCTACTGACTCCCCACCCCACCAAGAGTATTTTTAATGGCCTGTAGACAGAGCAGCTGAAAAATGTACCTACATCTTTGGTTGCTTAGACTTAGTATGAGATAAAGCAGTGAGACTTAGAGTCAGCTAGTATGATCGCCCACCTTTACCCTTTGATATATAGAGTTTGGCTCAAGTATGGAGGTTGTGACTAGAGTATGGCCATCCACATGCGTGCTCCTTGTTAGTGATGACTTAACATCAGAGGTCCTAATTTGTGTGTGAAACTCAGGCTTTCACTTTCAATCAGATGGCCTCACTAAAGCTTTTGACCTTATTTTTTGTCTCAACTCAATCTCTATACTCCCAAACCTTGGGATCTGGGTCAATAAGGACATTACAGAGTATGGTCAGCAGAAGCTGCAGCAGGGTTCACACTGGAGATTCTATAGCAGGTCTTGACAGTCTGTTCAAGGTGTACACCCTGAGCTCTAAGAAAATGTGGAGACCTGGAGGTGACTTGGGCTGGGAATCTAATCACCTAATGGGCTTCTGATTTCCTTGGCTTTCCCCAACTGGTCATTAATAAAATAGAACCAAATAATTGAGCAGTTTAGTAGTTTGAAAACAGTTTTTCACACAAAAAGCTCTAAGCCCCAGTCATTTTTATTTCTTTATAATTGGTAAAGCATTGCCAACTGGTGTTAGATGGTAATGGTCCAGCACTGTGGACTCACTCTGTGCTTGAACACTCTGTACCCAAAGTATTTGAGAAAAATTGGGAAGAAATGAAAGCTTCCCAGGTGGCAGAGTGGTAAAGAGTCCACCAGTGCAGGAGACACAGGAGACATGAGTTTGATTCCTGGGTCAGGAAGATCCCCTCGAGGAGAAAACAGCAACTCTCTCCAGTATTCTCACTTGTACAATTCCACAAACAGAGGAGCCTGGTGGGCTACAGTCCATAGCACCACAAAGAGCTGGACACGGCTGAGTGACTGAGCATGCACAGGAAGAAATGAGAAATGAGAATTGGTAATTCCAAAACTGTCCTCTCCAAACTGCTCAATAGTTTAAATTGTGGTTACTCATGTTTCTTCCAAGTTCTATAGAAAATAATTACTTCATTTAATTAAAGTAATACTTCTGGATAATTGGTATCCCTAATTACCTCTTGTGTTAATCAACAAAAAATAGTAATTGACCCTGAAATATCTAGGACTTAAGTTTCAATTTTTTAAAATCCCACAGAGCATAAGGCAAAAGAAGTTCTTTGTTATCATAAACCATGAGTATTTTTCTAAATATTTTTGAGTGGAAAGAAGAGATTCATTATCTTATCTTTGAAGATAATGAGAAGGGAGAAAGATTGTGTGTGTGTGTGTGTGTTTGCGTGTGTGTGTGAGTGAGAGAGAGAGATTGTGTGAGTGTCAGTGAGAGAGAGAGAGGTATTGGATTCCAGAAGACTAGAGAAAAGGACAAAAGTGGGAAAGTCTCAAGATTAGAGCCCAAGAGTGGCCTGCAGAAGGGGCAAACACCTCGAAACCCCACCTACTGTTTTCTGAGTCCTCTAGACTCTACATACAGGTACTCGTTGCTTCAACAAAGATTTCTGCATTCCACATGTGACTAATGAGAAACAAAGTTGCCAGATCTGAATGGGCTGCATGCCCATTTTCAGTAAAAGGCAGGAGCAGTCACTGAAGAGGACTGTGGAATCCCTAATGCTGTGTTCAGTCCCTCAGTCATGTCGTGACTCCATAGACTGTAGCCTACCAGGCTCCTCTGTCCATGGGGATTCTCCAGGCAAGAATACTGGAGTGGGTTGCCATTCCCTTCTCCAGGGGATCTTCTCAACCCAGGATCGAACCAGGGTCCCCCTCATTGCAGGTAGATTCTTTACCATCTGAGCCACCTGGGATGTTATGTAAGTTCCTGGAAACTACATATCTCAGGGAATTGGGAGTGTGAAAGAAGAATAGAGATATTAGTCAAAGTTTAGTTGACATAAAGGAAAAAGAGAAATGGTTTAGTTTTTGCTTACTGGAGATTTTCGTCAAGATTCATATTTGCTAAAGAATGGTAACATTTGTATACTAGAAAAGATCACACTGAAAAAGAATAGATACATGTATATGCATAACAATAACTTTGCTGTACACCTGAAACTAACACAGCATTGTTAACCTACTCTACTCCAATATAAAATAAAAATGTTTTTAAAAAAATCACAGAAACTGCTGACACTGGTGTTAGATAAATTAGGCCTACTTGATTATTGGCTGGCAATAAGTGAATGGCCAGTTCCTGAAATTTATATATTCCTCTACTTCCTAGTGTTTTAGTTAGCTCTGAACATCGTGGATGACATAAGTAAGTCTTTCTTTTTCAGTTACATTCACATTTCATTAACATGCCCCCATTCTTAACCACCATTTTGGGGATTAAGTTGGCAATATCTATTAAAGCTGGAAATGCAAATGAACAAACAATACCCAATAATTCTGTGTCTAAACATATACTCTAGAGAAACACTTGAAAATGGGCAGAGGAGACAGATACAAATATGCTCATTGCATGACTATTTCCTCACCAAAAAGATCGGGAAATAAATATTTAATATCCATTAACAGGAGAATGAATGAATCATGGTATATTTATCAAATGAGGTACATAGTAATTCAGATGAATGAACTAGATTCATATGTACCAGTATGGGCAAATTTTTAAACTTTAATATTGAGTAGAAAAGGTAAGTTACATGGTTTTACCATTTATTTAAACTTTTAAAATGCATAAAACAATACTAATATTGTTTGAAGTGAAGTGAAGTGAAGTCGCTCAGTCGTGTCCAACTCTTTGCGACCCCATGGACTGTAGCCTACCAGGCTTCTCAGTCCATGGGATTTTCCAGGCAAGAGTACTGGAGTGGGCTGCCATTTCCCTGTCTCTTATACACATCTGACAACAACTTACACAGCCTTGATTTCAACATAACCTCATGTTTCTCATTTAAAGCCTATAATGATAGCAATTAGGTAAAAATTGACTTTATTGGGTTTCCCACTCATTGACAATGCCACCTTAACCAACTTTTCAAAGAAAAAGAGAAACAGANAAGGTAAGTTACATGGTTTTACCATTTATTTAAACTTTTAAAATGCATAAAACAATACTAATATTGTTTGAAGTGAAGTGAAGTGAAGTCGCTCAGTCGTGTCCGACTCTTTGCGACCCCATGGACTGTAGCCTACCAGGCTTCTCAGTCCATGGGATTTTCCAGGCAAGAGTACTGGAGTGGGCTGCTATTTCCTTCTCCAGGGGATCTTCCCGACCCAGGGATCGAACCCGGGTCTCCCACATTGTAGGCAGATGCTTTACACTTTGAGCCACCAGGGATTTGTTTAGTATCACTTATATATTACTGAGCATATAAATAGTATTAAAAATGAAAAACTCAGGTGAATTGGATACAGAGTGATTTCATGAGAAGTTGCTTCCAGTGAGAGAGAGGAGAAAATGAAACTATAGATTGAATACTAAAGGGACTGCACTGTATCAGAAATATTTTGTTAAGTTAAAATAAATTTGTGGCAAATAACACAAAATGTCAACATTTGCTGTTTATTTCTGGATGAGTGTTTAGTACATTAGTGTATACGTAATCTACATTTAGTACATTAGTGCCTTAGTGTTCATTATAATATTTTTGCCCTTTATTTTAGAATTTTATATGATTTAAAAAGTTACCCCCTCTTCTCCCTCATCTATAGCAAGTCAGGACAATCTAATATCCTGTATTAGGTATTTATTGTGAATTTCCCATTTTAAAATCTCCTTTGCGAATGCATGTAGACAATTAACACAAGCTGTAGTCACCTAATGTTTAACAAGGACAGACTCTATGCTATGTGTGTAGCAGGAGGGGAGGGCCAAAGGGAGGAGAGGTGGAATTTCACTGGGCATTTGGGAAGGCTTCTCAGAGGTGGGGCCATTTGTATTGGACTTTACTGAAATCCCCTTCATTCTTCAGGTAGAGCATTCTAGGGAACAGAGATATGAAAACTGCACAGTGCCCTCAGAGAACAATAAGACATCTGCCATCCCCGGAGAGAGGAATTCTCACAGGAATGGCTGGGAAATGAAGCTGAAAGCAGGGCTGGAATCAGACCTTGAGAGAGCCATCATTGCCCAGGGAATTTACACAGTATTGCCAAAGGAGTGGAAAGCCACCAGGTTTTCTAAGGAGGTGAATGCTGTGATTTAGCCTGTGTTTGGGGTAGATAATTGAAAAAGTTTAAAGAATTAAAATACAGCCTGAAAGCTGACAGATGAGTCAGAAGGATGAGGTTAAAGTTAAAAGGACTATGTCTACCCTACATGGTAGTCATAATCTACAAGGACTGTTGGTTAGATATAAAGAGGGCCAAACCAGGGGAGCATTTACAAAGTGAATCACAAGGTATAAAAGGCCTTGTGGATGGATCATCTAAGGCTGGGAGCTGACAGAGAGGAACCGGCAAAGGGTTGAGAAGAATGAAGAAATAAGCTTGATATCAGTGGAGGGGAGGATTTCTAGGAGAGGATGTTAAGGTCAACTGTCCCATGACTTTAAAATAGATGAAGTTTCAGTTGATGATCTCCTAGAGAGCAGCTCCAGTCTGGTGATGAGAGAGGAAGGCAGGCTGCAGGCTATGTCAGATTGAGATGGACTTCTCATTCTAGAAGTGCAATGGTATAAAGAGAAGAAGAAACTCAGGGTAGTAGCTTGAGAAGAAATAAAATTGATTCATAATTGTATCTGAAGTTTATTTTCAGATCCATTACATAATATCTGCTTTTCAGATATATAACATACACAACACCAGAATTATAATAAGATGCGTTATTTGGGAGCTTTCAATAAAGGGAAGCATTGCAGAGTTCTGACTTTTAGCAAAGGACCTATGAAATATCTCATTATGAATTATGCTATTCATTTCCTCTTTCATTTATACCCAATACTGGACTGAAAGAAGCTTTCATAAGCAATTCTATCAGAGTAAAGTTCAGGGGTTTATGGGACAAAAATACAGCAATTTTAGACAGGGTATCTTTTTTTATTTGTTCATTCCTTGCTGGATGAGGTTTCCACAGCTTGAGGAACTCATGTTTTGGGAAACAAAAAGTTGTGCTAATGAGAATTCTTTGCATTTCCAAAGGCTTTATAACATGTAATACAATAAAGAGAAGGCAGGCTGTCCAGGGAAAGCACTGAGTAAATTGCATGTTGTGGAGGAGTGCTTGGGGAGTTTTGAGATGCCCAGAAATAGAACTGTTTCTCAAACTTTCTAAGCAACCCAGGTGCCACCCAATCCAGGACTAGGTTTTCTCTGTGCACAGCTGGCTGTGGGTGGATCACTTGTACCCACCCAAGCTGTGAACTGAAGACCAATTTCTTTGAAATTGCCTTAGTTAGAAAGTATTCCCTTCCTCGATTCACCCACCAGTCAGCCTCAGGCACTGGATGTTTTTGTGTCTGGAACCACTGAGGATAGTGAAGGTCCTCTCCATTCCTTTTCACCAGATCCAACCATATATTATAGTTATAATATTTTACAGTTCATTAAATACACTGTCATCACGACGCGATGGACATGTGTTTGAGTAGGTTCTGGGAGATGGTGATGGATAGGGAAGCCTGGTGTGCTATAGTCCAAGGGGTTGCAAAGAGTCGAACATGACTGAGTGACTGAACTGAACTGAATCCTGGCAGCAGGAATTCTAATCTCTGTGTTACAGTGGAAGGACACAGAGGCTCAAAAGAGTTGAAGGAAATTATCCTGACTGTCAAGAGGTGATTGGGAAGCTCAGCTCATATGGAAGGTTTTACCCTTTGTTCTTTCAACTTGAGAGAGTGTCAGTGGAAACCATTCACTCCTTCATAGACCTCACAAAAGAAGAACATGATATTCTGGTCAGTGTTTGGTACGCTCCTCGGCCCTTATATGAATGGCAAGGTCTTTGTGGTCCAGGGGCAGAAACAAGCAGCCCACTTTCCTCTTTGACATCTGGGTTCTCAGGAGGTGGGTCTCTTCTGACTTCATCTTTGTCATATACACATCTGGGCAAGTGAGGTGGCGTTAATTGTAAAGAACTGCTCTGCCGATGCAAGACAGGTAAGAGATGTGAGTTTTAGCCCTGAGTTGGGAAGATCTCCTGTAGGAGGGCATGACAACCCACTCTAGCATTCTTGTCTGGAGAATCCCATGGACAGAGGAGCCTTGCAGGCTACAGTCCATAGAGTCTCAAAGAGTCAGACATGACTGAAGTAACTCGGCAGGCAATGCAAGAGCCAGTCATTCCCACCCCCACTGTAAAGCCTTGTGGGTAAGACAGTTAAAAGTGAGTCTGAAGCTTGTAACACCTGGNTCCCATGGACAGAGGAGCCTTGCAGGCTACAGTCCATAGAGTCTCAAAGAGTCAGACATGACTGAAGTAACTCGGCAGGCAATGCAAGAGCCAGTCATTCCCACCCCCACTGTAAAGCCTTGTGGGTAAGACAGTTAAAAGTGAGTCTGAAGCTTGTAACACCTGGGTTCAAATCTCAGCTCTGTACTTCCACAGTCCTCTGCTCGCCATTTTCTAGAAACATCCGGGCAAACGCCACATGGTCTTCATAGCGCCTATGCTCCCTGGAGTGTGCAAGGACAGTCAGCAGAGCAGACAAAAAGTGAATAGAACCCTTCTTTATTACTTTTCAAACAAAAAGCTTTTTTAATAATCCGTATGAATTAACACTGGATCCCATGCCCTTGACATCTCAGCCAGTAATCCAGGCCCTTGAGGCCTCCTGAGGAGAAATGGAAGTTTCTCAAGGTGGAGGTGTTGACAGGGCTGCCCTCACTCATTTGATTTTACCATCTTGTGACAAAAGTGTAGTTTATTTGCTGTTTACTGCCACCAAGGTGATTATTTTAATAAAAGCAAGAGCTGGAAATTTTATAATTTTTAAATACTTGGCAGTGAGAAGTGGAATGACTTTGAAAGTCTATTACCCACAGAAGTTTGTGATTTATCTTGCAGCAAAATCTTTACAACAGTTGTTGAAGTGTAAAAGCTATATATTTTTATTTCATGAAAAGATAAATATTTTAAATTTGCTAAATATTTTGGTGAGGGAAATGGCTTTCAACAGTATGCTGTTTAGGAGCTATCAAAAAAATCCCACCAAATCTGTCCCTCTCAAAGGTAAAGGTGACATTTAAACAATAAATGAGAAAGAAAATGCCACTTCTTAAAAAAAAAAACAACAACTCACTACAATGAGAGTCCTTCAAAAATTAATATTTGCAAATGTTTCCACTGCTGTGTGACTTTATTACTGAAAATAATGTGTCACCTATAAAAACTCTTGTATTAATAAACTCTACGTACTTACAAAACAGGAAAACTGAATTTCTTAACTTGTTTTAAAAATCTTCCAAATAAAGTTATTCAGTGAATTTTGAACTACTTTGTTTTAAAAAAAATAAGGGAAAATACCTTTCAATCTGTATGTAAGAATATCTGATTAACATCAGATATTCTTTGCTATCTGAATTTTGACAAAAAATTTTATGTAATTGGTAGATGGCAGTGAGTTTTATGATTTTGTAAACACAGATAGTCATGCACTTTTTTCAAACTATGTATACTTTGGGGATATCTTTTCAACTACAATAGCAAATAAAATCAAGTACTCATAAATCAGACTTAAAAAACCAGAACTTCTTCAAATAACTGAATCATAAAGTTGAAGCCAATTAAAAAATAATAACATTTTACCAAGTTTATTATAGACAATATTGTAAAAGGAGCAATAAAGGTTATCCTATTAATTAAAATTAATGTTTATAATTATTTAGTCTCTCAGTTCAGTTCAGTCGTTCAGTCATGTCCAACTAATCGTGACCTCATGGATTGCAGCAGGCCAGACTTCCTTGTCCATTACCAGCTCCTGCAGCCTACTCACACTCATGTCTGTGATGCCATCCAACCATCACAACTTCTATTGTCCTCTTCTCCTCCTGCCTCCAATCTTTCCCAGCATCTTTTCCAAGGAGTCAGTTCTTCACATCATGTGGCCAAAGTATTGGAGTTTCAGCTTCAGCATCAGTCCATTCAGTGACTATTCAGGACTGATTTCCTTTAGGATTGACTGGTTGGATATCCTTGCAGTCCATGGGACTTTAGAATCTTCTCCAGCACCACAGTTCAAAAGCATCAATTCTTCGGCGCTCGGCTTTCTTTATAGTCCAGCTTTCACATTCATACATGGCTACTGGAAAAACCATAGCTTTGACTAGATGGACGTTTGTTGTCAAAGTAATGTCTCTGCTTTTTAATATGCTATCTAGGTTGGTCATAACTTTTCTTCCAAGGAGCAAGTGTCTTAATTTCATGGCTGCAGTCACCATCTGCAGTGATTTTGGAGCCCAAGAAAATAACGTCTGTCACTGTTTCCATTATTTCCCCATCTATTTGCCATGAAATGATGAGACCAGATGCCATGATCTTAGTTTTCTGAATGTTGAGCTTTAAGCCAACTTTTTCACTCTCCTCTCACTTTCATCAAGAGGCTCTTTAGTTCTTCTTTGCTTTCTGCCATAAGGGTGGTGTCATCTGCATATCTGAGGTTATTGATATTTTTCCCAGCAATCTTGATTCCAGCTTGTGCTTCACCCAGCCTGGCATTTCTCATGATGTACTCTGCATATAAGTTAAATAAGTAGGGTGACAATATACAGCCTGGATGTACTCCTTTCCCTATTTGGAACCAATCTGTTGTTCCATGTCCAGTTCTAGCTGTTGTTTCTTGACCTGCATACAGATTTCTCAAGAGGTAGGTCAGATGGTCTGATATTCCCATCTATTTAAGAATTTTCCACATTTTTTTTGTGATCCACACAGTCAGAGGCTTTGGCATAGTCAATAAAGTAGAATATATATAGATCCACATCTTAACACAGAACACATTTTAAAGGATGACATAGAGATTAAATGCTCCTATCTAACAGCATGAAAAGACAAAAGGATAGGAATATTTCATCTCTGTGTCATCCTTTAAAATGTGTTCTGTGTTAAGACGTGGATCTACATATATTCAGAATACATGCTCAAAAGCTTTTTACCATTGAGCATAGTAGTAGTAGCAGTAGTAGCTCAGTGCTGTCTGACCCTGTGGCCCCGTGGAGTGTAGCCCACCAGGCTCTTCTATCCATGGGATTCCCCACACAAGCATACTCGAGTGGGTGCCATTTCCTTCTCTAACCACTGGGAATACCTAGCTAGAAACTTGTTCAGAAAATGCAGTCAGGCCCTAGTGGTGGGAATTCAAATTATATCCTTTCTCTATGGGGATGCTATGGTGAAGGTCTGGAAGCTCACATTAGTAATTACTCTTCTCTTCAAATCCCTGATGTCCTGATACACCTCCAACCATACATTCTTCCAGCTACTCTTGGTGGCACATTTGTTGATGTGTCCTCCCCAGCTACAATAATTATGTAGTGCCCTCAGAAAGTTAGGTTTCCTCCAATCCCTAAATCCATGTTGATTTTCACTGCCCGTTTCTTTGAACTTTGTCTTGAATAGTTCTCAAGCTGTTCTAAAACTTACATCACAGTTCTAGTTTGATAATCCTCCCTTGTGTCTATGTAGCATTTCCAGCAGTATTATTCACACACCAGTTAACTGCCTTATTCAATCACAGTTGCTTGTCAAAAAAACAAAACAAAACAAAAGACAGGTACAGGGATAACAGCAGAGATATAATGTTGATTGTAGAACTCACTCAATTTAGAGTAGAAAACTCACTGTCTGAGTCTGTGGCTCAAGAGGGCACAAAACAATCTATCACTCTAATTCTTAATAACTATAAAAAGTCTTTTTATTAACATGAATTCAAAACTAGAAAAGTCAATTGAATTGGTTCAGCCTGCTGCTGAATTGTACTCTTCATAAAAATCCCTTTGATAAAGCTCTATTTCATGTCCACTTAGAACAGGGAACAAACTTTTTCGTAATCAGTAGGGAAACTCTGGATACAGACATCAACTAAAACTGTCGATTTCTCCTGGGTGTAAACCATCTTCACAGTTGTTTATTTTTTTAATCTATCGCCTATATTCATGGTTCAGAGCTAGATGAATAGTAGAGCTTCAAGAGATAACTTGCTAAGCTGTGGGTTGAAGTTGGTTGGTGAAGTAGAGCAATGAAACTTGTAATGCAAAATTGCAAATATGGACTGCTAAACAATTTAATGTTGTCTTGAGTTCTGGATACTCCTGTATCTGACATTTCCATAGCATATACATTTCAAGATATGTGCATGCAAGATACGTGCGTGTGTGCTCAGTTGTGTCTGACTCTTTGCAACCCCGGGGACTGCAGCCCACCAGGCTCCTTTGTCCATAACATTTTTCAAGCAATACTGGAGTGGGTTGCCATTTCCTTCTCCAGGGGATCTTTCTTACCCAAGGAGTGAACCCGCATCTCCTAGGTCTTCTGGATTGCAGACAGACGCTTTACTGCTGAGCCACTGGGGAAGCCCACATTTCAAGAGCACATATTATTTATTCTGTGAAAACATAATTCAGAGATAGTTGAAAGACAATGACTTCAGTTTCTTATCTCAGTGCTTTTAAGAGTCTTTAACCACTCTTTGATCTCAGTGGTGGAAATCTCTTCATCAGTCTCTAAAGTTGATGTACTTTGAGCAGCACTCTCCAGATTCTGCCTCAGTTTCCTGATTTCTCTGGAAGGAAAGTCATTTAGGTGTGTCCCTCTTCTTTGCTCTCCCCTGCTCCTTCTCTGCATTCCAGTAAAACTGAACTCAGTTGGAGGGCTATTGAAAGAATGTTTTTCTTCCCTCTCGGCTCCTGCTTAAAAAGCATAAACAAACACTGAAAAAGTGAACAGTGGTTATTAAATATAGACTCCAAAGTTATAATGTAGGGGCTCCTCTGAGAGTTTAGCTAAGATTTGATAAATTGAAGCTCCAGACTTTTCCCTTGGCTCTCTCTGGTTACCTTTTGGTTTCAAGCACTAGATTGAAAGGATTGATTCCCAGATATCCAGATTACCAAACTGACTAACTCTTGAGGAAGTTCCCAAAGATCGAGTGCATTTTCTTATAGTGACATAAATCCAACTTAAAAATATATTAATATATACATCTTGGTGCTCTTTACTGCTCATTCTTCCATTTTGAAAAGTGAATGTGTGTGGTTCTCCTTCCTCCCAACTCTGTCTTTCCCTACAGAGTATCAGATTGAAGGAATGACAGAGATAGCACATGGCACCTTCATTACACTCCTTTTATTATCAAGTATTAATGTTTCTCAAATATTATTTTGTTAAACAGTATTATTTTCTAGACTAGTTTTTCCCAATTATTTTCCATTTCTATAGCTAATCCTGGACTTCATTTAAAAAGAGGAAAGAAATGGCATATTTTTAGTTAATAGTCAACCTAAATGAGGTTCAGAGGACTGATGTATTTATTATGCTTCTTAGGTGGGGAATTGGTGCTAACAGATTTCAGGTGCTTACAAGAAGGCTGCTTCAAGCATGCACATACAGGCCAAACACCATGAGTCAGTGATGCCAGAATGCACTGCAACAATTTGATAACATTTTCATTAAAAGCAACAGAGAGAAACATGCAAAATATGATACACTGAGTAAGCCTTTTCTCCATGTAAAAGGCCACAAAAATTGAGAATACATTCCTGGTGCAGACTTCAGACAGCTTGAAATAAATTATAGGACAACATTAGTTAGGTTCATTTTAACTCTCATCTGAAAATATATTTTCCATCCTTTATTTTGGTTTCTCTCTATCTTTCTTTTCTTTCTCTGTGAAGTATGTGATTTCTATGGTTTCCAGGCAAAAACTGATCTGAACTTTCTACTACCTTAGAAGAACATAAAGTGAGAGTTTATAATAATAATAATTTTAGCAAGTTATTATTAAAATCAAGTCAATTATTGTTAATATCGAGAATTAAGAGAGTTCAGGGATAATTTCTGATAAAAGTAAAATCTTCGGAAGTTAGGAGAATAATTTTTGTTTGACTTAATTAAGATGGACCTTAGTGTTTATGGTTCATTCACACAGCAGTAAAACAGTGATGCTAGTTAGTCTTCATGGGGCCATGCATGCACACATGTGCACATTATAAGGTGTGACTCTTCCAGGCAACAGTCTTGAGTCAGAGGCTCACTTGCTCCTCCCTAGTCTAGGGCTATGCCATAGGTGTGTGTCCTGCTTTAGATGTGTTTATCTAATTAGCAGTAGGAACTTCCAAATAGATTTTTTTAAGTCACATCACCAGATGGTCAACACCAAAATCAGATTGATTATATTCTTTGCAGCCAAAGATGGAGAAGCTCTATACAGTCAACAAAAACAAGACCAAGAGCTGACTGTGGCTCAGATCATGAACTCCTTATTGCCAAATTCAGACTCAAATTGAAGAAAGTAGGGAAAACTGCTAGACCATTCAGGTATGACCTAAATCAAATCCCTTATGATTATACAGTGGAAGTGAGAAATAGATTTAAGGGCCTAGATCTGATAGACAGAGTTCCTGATGAACTATGGAATGAGGTTCGTGACATTGTACAGGAGACAGGGATCAAGACCATCCCCATGGAAAAGAAATGCAAAAAAGCAAAATGGCTGTCTGGAGAAGCCTTACAAATAGCACTGAAAAGAAGAGAGGCGAAAAGCAAAGGAGAAAAGAAAAGATATAAGCATCTGAATGCAGAGTTCCAAAGAATAGCAAGAAGAGATAAGAAAGCCTTCTTCAGCAATCAATGCAAAGAGATAGAGGAAAACAACAGAATGGGAAAGACTAGAGATCTCTTCAAGAGAATTGGAGATACCAAGGGAACATTTCATGCAAAGATGGGCTCGATAAAGGATAGAAATGGTATGGACCTAACAGAAGCAGAAGATATTAAGAAGAGGTGGCAAGAATACACAGAAGAACTGTACAGAAAAGATCTTCACGACCCAGATAATCATGAGGATGTGATCACTAATCTAGAGCCAGACATCTTGGAATGTGAAGTCAAGTGGGCCTTAGAAAGCATCACTAAGAACAAAGCTAGTGGAGGTGATGGAATTCCAGTTGAGCTGTTTCAAATCCTGAAAGATGATGCTGTGAAAGTGCTGCACTCAATATGCCAGCAAATTTGGAAAACTCAGCAGTGGCCACAGGACTGGAAAAGGTCAGTTTTCATTCCAATTCCAAAGAAAGGCAATGCCAAAGAATGCTCAAACTACCGCACAATTGCACTCATCTCACACGCTAGTAAAGTAATGCTCAAAATTCTCCAAGCCAGGCTTCAGCAATATGTGAACCGTGAACTCCCTGATGTTCAAGCTGGTTTTAGAACAGGCAGAGGAACCAGAGATCAAATTGCCAACATCCGCTGGATCATGGAAAAAGCAAGAGAGTTCCAGAAAAACATCTATTTCTGCTTTATTGACTATGCCAAAGCCTTTGACTGTGTGGATCACAATAAACTGTGGAAAATTCTGAAAGAGATGGGAATACCAGACCACCTAACCTGCCTCTTGAGAAATCTGTATGCAGGTCAGGAAGCAACAGTTAGAACTGCACATGGAACAACAGACTGGTTCCAAATAGGAAAAGGAGTACGTCAAGGCTGTATATTGTCACCCTACTTATTTAACTTATATGCAGAGTATATCATGAGAAACGCTGGACTGGAAGAAACACAAGCTAATTAAGATTGCTGGGAGACATATCAATAACCTCAGATATGCTGATGACACCACCCTTATGGCAGAAAGTGAAGAGGAACTAAAAAGCCTCTGGATGAAAGTGAAGGAGAAGAATGAAAAAGTTGGCTTAAAGCTCAACATTCAGAAAACTAAGATTATGGCATCGGGTCCCATCACTTCATGGGAAATAGATGGGGAAACAGTGGAAACAGTGTCAGACTTTATTTTGAGGGGCTCCAAAATCACTGCAGATGCTGATTGCAGCCATGAAATTAAAAGACGCTTACTCCTTGGAAGAAAAGTTGTGACCACCCTAGATAGCATATTCAAAAGCAGAGACATTACTTTGCTGACTAAGGTCCATCTAGTCAAGGCTATGATTTTTCCTGTGGTCATGGATGTGAGAGTTGGACTGTGAAGAAGGCTGAGCACCGAAGAATTGATGCTTTTGAACTGTCGTTTTGGAGAAGACTCTTGAGAGTCCCTTAGACTGCAAGGAGATCCAACCAGTCCATTCTGAAGGAGATCAGCCCTGGGATTTCTTTGGAAGGAATGATGCTAAAGCTGAAAGTCCAGTACTTTGGCCACCTCATGCAAAGAGTTGACTCATTGGAAAAGACTCTGATGCTGGGAGGGATTGCGGGCAGGAGGAGAAGGGGACGACAGAGGATGAGATGGCTGGATGGCGTCACTGACTCGATGGACGTGAGTCTGAGTGAACTCCGGGAGATGGTGATGGAGAGAGAGGCCTGGCGTGCTGCAATTCATGGGGTCGCAAGAGTCGGACACAACTAAGCGACTGAACTGAACTGAACTGAAATCCTTGAGTACTGAATATTACATTTGTTTGTCTGCTGTACTCAAAATGCATACAATATCTATAGCGACATCTTTAAGTTTTTCCAAAGCTACAATTATGTCTTTCTAGTGAAGCAAGGATCAGAAGACCTTCTTCACACAAATCTCAACAAACTGCTGCCCTTATACCAACTGCTCTCTTTCTTATACTTGCAGAATCACAGCTGGGTCTCCTGAAAAGATAGCACATAAAATTGTACTAAATATGCATTAAATTACTCTGCAAAATGATAGTGGCATCCATTATAAATCCTGTGTTGGAGGAGTTTAATCAGCTATTTAAATTTTCATCAGCATGCAAGTCAACATGCGAGTTCTTGGCCAAAGGCATTCTATTTACCATGTAAATATTTGTTGATTAAGAAAAGCACAGACCCCTACATTTTTCTATGGTTTCAGAAGCACACAAGTATTTCTCAGGAGCAATAAATAAAAACATGAAATTAAAAAAAAAATTAAACTTGAATATTGATATGTTGTTTAGTTGGCAACTACATTTCCTATGAATAATATGCCACTTCACAGTGATTTAATATTAATATTTTTTAGGAAATCAGATTTCAGAGAGTGGAATTAGAGGGCACAGAAAATTCTAGTAATTGTATTTTAGAATAACAATGCTAATAAATGTGAAGCAATCTATTTACTGATTATATCACATGTTTTTATCTTAGGTTCTTCTGTGTTAAATCTTTTGTCCACCAGACCACCTACACCAAAATGGCAAGGAATGGAGTATTTGAGATTATAGTATTTTATTTTCACATTTATGTGATCTGAGATACATTCAGGGTATGGATCTATATTGACCAGCTTCAGAAAACAAACTGGTACATTTTCCATCTGCTGGGCTCCAGGGAAGGGGTCAAGGGATCTTCTTGTCCCCATCAAAGTAAGTCCTTCATTTACAGAGCCCTGGGTGTCACACAAGTGCTGGAGGGAGGAACGTGAGAAAGAGAGCAAGGGAAGGAGGATAAAAGGGAACTGAAGTCACCTTGAACTTGGTAAGAACTGATTAGTTCCTAGATTACTGAATAAATTGTTTTACACGTTTCTCTAAAATAATTTATTAGTCTGAGATGAGAGGCAGGAATGGTGATTCTTTATAGAAAATGGAAATGGGACTCCCCAGTGAGAAAAGAGAAAAATCACCGTACTTGGATATTATGGTTTTGCTCTTGGAATGGGAGTTTGTAATATCAGAGATGTTTCAATTCTCAGTTATGAGTATATTTCTAATATCTAGCAATTAATCTGACAGATGTAAAATGATAAGGTTCTAAAAGACAGTAGAAGGTCATTTAGGAGAACCTCTCTTTCCTTTTGTAAGAGATAGTTTAAGCTATAAATGTGTATCCTCATAAAAGCCATGAGGTATTTGGTCTACTCTGTTTTATTGTATCCACCAGAATTTAAGTCCAGTGATGAAAAGAATTGTTCTATTTCGTTACCTTCCTTATTCCTGTAACCTGGGATGGTGTCTGAAACACAATGTTCATTGAATGAGAGGGTGAATGAATGAATGAATAAAAATGTGCTTAGGAGACTAACAGAACGAAATGGAGGCAGGTGACTTTTTAAACCGGAAGCACAGTGCTTTTGCCAGGGTTTCCTCTATATAGATCAAAGCTGCTGAGTTCAATTGTTAGGGCTACTATTGTTAGGTGAGAGATCTGAGTGAAGACAACAGTGCTTTTATTCAGTTTGTGTAACGTTATGTGATACTCTCCCCTCTTTGAAGATGTCACTACCAACATCTATATAAGTGAAAGGAATTTTAAACAGTTAATGGCAGCTAACGCACACTTCCATTATTCATGCATAAAGTCTTACCCTTGTTTTTACATGAAATTTTTGGCAGGCATTGGCTAGCAAACTGCCTTTAAGACTGTGTCACTCCGAGCCTTAGCTCCACAAATCTGTAATGCTACTTGACCCACTATTGCTAAGTAGGCATGTGACCCTAGGCAACTCATTTACCTTCAAGGGGCCTCAAATTCTTCATCTAAGGAGGGCAAGTTACGGTGTTCTGGGAGACCGCCAAGGTTTCTTCCACTGTAATAGTCTATGAATTACATTCTAAGATCTACCTTCACTGCTGCTTGCAGTCTACATTATATGGCTATGTCACACTTGAGTGTATTTTACAAGTGTGTCTCTTGTTCCCTGTTGCCTTTAGTAACTTGCCACTGTCATGCATCGGCCCCTCCTCAATTGGGAATTGAGGTGGGTGGAGCTTCCATTCCCATAGGCACAGATATGTCAATCACTGAGGCCAGCAGGTGAGATAACTATGGGGCTGGTGACTATCTTTCCATTTAGTGTTGATAAGATCCATAAGATCGTAGGTAAGTCATGTCAGTATTCAAGAAGTTGCAAATATATCTCTTCAGTCCCTATCTCAAAGCTACATGGAACACAGATTACTCATTTTCCTGCTGTGTAAGTGTTTGTGTGTATGTATGTTTGGTTGTTGAATGACTGTGAGTGTATGAGCCACTACCAGCAGAAGAGAAACGAAGATATGATCCTGAGATAGAAAACCATCAATTCTTTCATAAATGCAGACACTCTTATAAGCAAAATGAGAGCAAGTGTTTTCAGAACCACAATAGTACCAATTAGTTCACAAAGCATCTCGCTAGTTGGATGGGAAAAGATTGACTCAGAAATCCAGTCTGTTCTCTGGGGCAATGAGAAGTTTGTCTGTTCACAGTATATTTAATCCTGCTCTCTGCTTCTATGTACTCCAGGATAATGGCTCTGCTACCAAAATCCTTCCTGATTTTGAGCCTCATTTCCTTTTTCTTCTTTCCATTCATTTCATCTTAATCATACACTTTTAAAGCCTCTTAAAATGTTCTCTTTTCAATGCATTTAATCACTTTTTCTATAAGTATTTGAAAGATGATTATAAAAACTCTACTCGTTTAAACAATTTTAAGTTAATCATACTGCACACTTTCTCCTTCTTCCCTCCTCCTCCTGCCCACCCTCCCTCTCTCATCATATTGAGAACTGTGAGATTCTCTTGGCAATGATTTAAAGTTTATCTGGTTAATCTGAACAGCTGTTTATTTGATATTTGGAAGCTCACTAGAGCAATATCCGGTATTCAAGGTAAATAAACTTACCCCTTTCCCTCAGAGTTGTTGAACGTTTTGGACATTTTGAATTTTCAAAATCAGTGTCTTTGCCAACTCCCCTCATCCTGATTTATAAACTCACCATCATCTGCAAACTGTTATCAATACCCAGTGTGCCAGTCTCCTGGGAAATAAAGGGTAAAGAGATTTAAAATATTGTCTCAGAGTTCAGAGGAAAGGGAGTTCATGAACATGAATATATTTTTAAAGTCATACACTGGTAGCATATTCTAAATGTTAAATTCATGGGGGAAATAATAATTACTGCAGGAGTTCAGAAGGAAAGATAGGGGCAAGTGGAAAGCTCCATGAGGAAGGAGGGCAGTGGTCTTCTAGGCTTCAGCCTCACAAATGGCAACCCAGTTATTGTGAAAGTATTCCATCCACAACTAAAGGATTCACAGATGGATTTCAGATATGACAGGGAAGGGAACATCCCTGATGGTCCAGTGAGTAAGACTTCATGCTTCCAATATTGAAATGACAGAGGTCACCTGAAATGGCTTGGGAATTTTTGTTTTTCTGTCCTGATTTTTCCTAGGGAGTCAGTTTTTCACTGAGTTAAACTTTTCTTGAAGAGATCTCTAGTCTTTCCTATTCTATTGTTTTCCTCCATTTCTTTGTATTGATTAGTGAGGAAGGCTTTCTTATCTCTCCTTGCTATTCTTTGGAACTCTGCATTCAAATGGGTATATCTTTCCTTTTCGCCTTTGCTTTTGGCTTCTCTTCTTTTCACAGCTATTTGTAAGGCCTCCTCAGACAGCCATTTTGCTTTTTTGCATTTCTTTTTCTTGGGGATGGTCTTGATCTCTGTCTCCTGTACAATGTCACAAACTTCTGTCCATAGTTCATCAGGCACTCTATCAGATCTAGTCCCTTAAATCTATTTCTCACTTCCACTGTATAATTGTAAGGGATTTGATATAGATCATACCTGAATGGTCTAGTGGTTTTCCCCCTTTCTTCAATTTAAGTCTGAATTTGGTAATAAGGAGTTCATGATCTGAGCCACAGTCAGTTCTTGGTCTTGTTTTTGCTGACTGTATAGAGCTTCTCCATCATTGGCTGCATAGAATATAATCAATCTGATTTCGGTGTTGACCATCTGGTGATGTCCATGTGTAGAGTCTTCTCTTGTGTTGTTGGAAGAGGGTGTTTGCTATGACCAGTGCATTTTCTTGGCAAAACTCTATTAGTCTTTGCCCTGCTTCATTCCGCATTCCAAGGCCAAATTTGCCTGTTACTCCAGGTGTTTCTTGACTTCCTACTTTAGCATTCCAGTCCCCTATAATGAAAAGGACATCTTTTTTGGGTGTTAGTTCTACAAGGTCTTGTAGGTCTTCATAAAACCGTTCAACTTCAGCTTCTTCAGCGTTACTGGTTGGGGCATAGACTTGGATTACTGTGATATTGAATGGTTTGCCTTGGAAACGAACAGAGATCATTCTGTCGTTTTTGAGATTGCATCCAAGTACTGCATTTCGGACTCTTTTGTTGACCATGATGGCTACTCCATCATTTCTTCTAAGGGATTCCTGCCCGCAGTAGTAGATATAATGGTCATCTGAGTTAATTTCACCCATTCCAGTCCATCTTAGTTCACTGATTCATAGAATGTTGACATTCACTCTTGCCATCTCCTGTTTGACCACTTCCAATTTGCCTTGATTCATGGACCTAACATTCCAGGCTCCTATGCAATATTTCTCTTTACATCATCGGACCTTGCTTCTATCACCCTCAAGTTTCCAATAATCAAGCTTCCCCTGGGCTTATGTAGATGTATACATCCCTCCCAGCTACACATCTCTGCCCTACTCCTCCAGAGAAAGAATTTTCTGTTGCTAAATAAACTTCTCCAAGATAGTTTTCTAGTATTTCTTTCCAGATTTTCAAATACTGGCCACTTGTCTCCCTGCTCTTATGCTGTTGCCTGACACCCATCTTGAAAGGATATCTTGAAATTCAGGTATGGTCTAGAACCTTTGACTGGGCATGGTTTGGTTCTATCTGTTTTTTCCCCTTGATCAACTCACTTACAAATTTCATATCTTCCTCTGGATCCATAATCTTATGCTTTGAGTTACTAATGTCCTTAATCCCTGACATCATTGTCCAGCCTTTTAGGATTCAATGCTTGTCTAACCCTAGACAAGAAGTATAAGTAATCTTGAAGGATTTGTTTTATTTTGTTTATTACTCTTAGACTTGAACAAAGTATTGAAATTAATATAAGACCTAGTGCAAATTGAGGTGGGTAGTAGGGGGTTATTGAGAAATGGAGAATATCCTAATTAGAGGTAGGGGAAGAAATTTAAGGAAAATTAGAGAGGTAATCCTAGAGCAAGTTTGGGGAGGAAGAAGCAGTTATATGAAATGATAAATATCCTTTTATATAGTGGTTTTGATTGGAATAAAGTGTTGATACTTTGTTTATAACATCCTCTTAAATGGAGCTTCTAAAATTTTTAAAATTTGCAAAATCTCTAGAGATCTTTGGCAATATTGTTACCTCAGAGTCAATACTTAAAGTTTTTATTGAGTTTCTATTTGTAGGTGATTCAAAATTAAGTATAATGTGTATGCAAGTACAGTCCTCATAATGCTTAGCATAGAATTGATTCTTGCACTGTTTTCACTATCACATTATAATATTTTGGAAGCACCATTTATGGATTAAATGCCAAGATTCCAATCTAAATCTTGCTTCTTGAAGTAATACATGTTGCTAATAACCTGTGATTGTCACACCAGTAACAATTTGTACAATACCATAAAGCATTATCACAAACAATCCATTTTATTTGGCAGTTTTATATTTCTAAATGTACTTTGTTTTTTTAAATGTAAATATTTCAATTTTAAGCTACTGTGACATGTGATGTTCTCCTTTTATAAAATTATTATTAACAGCACAAGCCTTGACTTTTAATTTAGTGTGGGTTTAGCTTATAATTTTTAAAGCACTTTTATGACTAGAAGCCATTTTTCAGTGATAATTAAAATTATATTAAGTGAATCTTGTAAAATCTAACACCATAAACTGTTATGGTAGTGCTAATCTGATAAATCTCAAAAGCAGTGAATGTCATTAGCACTTTAAACACGTGGAAAACAAACATAAAGGAAGATACAGAAGCAAACATAATGGTAGTCCTTAAAGTTTGAAATAATTAGCAATAATGCTGATTTATAAGCTGAGTATTTTCTGAGACTCTTGCAAGGGAATTAGAAGTTTCAAATTATGTTGCTTTATTTTATTAGAAGAGGAAGAAACCCAAAATCATTTTGCTAAAATATTTGCCTTTGAAGAAAAATAAACCTATAATTGGTAAACTGAGCATTTACCTGCAAACAGAAAATGGAAGAAAAACTGGGAGGGAAACACAACACATCTTTAATAAATGCATATTAATTTTGTGAGCCTGCAACTTATGCTTCAGACTTTCTCTAAGCTTCCCTGGGAATTCTGTTACAGGTTCAGGCTGGAAACCCATGAAACATGAGGACAACACTGAAGTCCTTTGAGGCCCCAATACTCCTTTGAAGAGGAAGAATTAAGGTACCAAGGTTAGTGTAGCAGCATAGCTTAGAACTACATATGGCTATTCTGCTGCTGCTGCTAAATCGCTTCAGTCGTGTCCGACTCTGTGCAACCCCATAGACTGCAGCCCACCAGGCTCCGCCGTCCCTGGGATTCTCCAGGGAAGAACATGAGTGAGTTGCCATTTCCTTCTCCAATGCACGAAAGTGAAAAGTCAAAGTGAAGTCGCTCAGTCGTGTCCGACTCTTTGCGACCCCGTGGACTGCAGCCCACCAGGCTCCTTCGCCCATGGGATTTTCCAGGCAAGAGTACTGGAGTGGGGTGCCATTGCCTTCTCTGATGGCTATCCTAAAGCAGTCCATTTCTCCCTAGAGCCAGTTATCAGGTCCAGATGCAAAGGAGACCATATCTTTACAATGGTCATTAAATTGTGTTTGAGAAAGCCCTGGACATTTAGGCTACAGAGCTTTCTACACAAAATAATAATTTTTCTTCTAAAATCAAAATGTGAGATCATTTTTACACCCTCACCCTCTCAAATATAACAAGCATTAAAAAGGAATCAGTCAAAAAAAAAAAAAAAAAAAAGGAATCAGTCATAATTTTGAAGTCTACTTAAAGTGAAAGTGAAGTTGTTCGGTCGTGTCCGACTCTTTGCAACCCGTGAACTATAGCCCACCAAGCTCCTCCATCCATGGGATTCTCCAGGCAANAAAAAAAAAAAAAAAGAAAAGGAATCAGTCATAATTTTGAAGTCTACTTAAAGTGAAAGTGAAGTTGTTCGGTCGTGTCCGACTCTTTGCAACCCGTGAACTATAGCCCACCAAGCTCCTCCATCCATGGGATTCTCCAGGCAAGAGTACTGGAGTGGGTTGCCATTTCCTTCTCCAGGGGATCTTCCCGGCCCAGGGATCGAACCCAGGTCTCCCACATTGCAGGCAGACGCTTTAACCTTTGCAGTTAGGGAAAGAGCAAATGGTTTCCTTTGAGGAAAATTTTATTAAATTAAATTTTACCTTATTAATGTTCAGTACCATATGTATAATACAAAAAAAAAATACCATAACAGATTTTTGAGTTGAAATTTCTTAATTTAGTTTGTCCTCATACAAGTTTCTTTCCCTTGAGAATTGGGTTCAAAAAATGCCTCCTCAATGTGGCAAATTTCAGTTTTAGGAGATGTGGAATTTGAAGCAATTTTGTGGCAGAAAATTGGGTGAGATTTAGGAGACAAAATGAGCCCCAGGGGACGTGCATGGGAGAAGCCAGAGAGGAGGGTAGACCTGTTGCTTCTTCTCGCTATCACAGGATAGTGTCCCAGGTTTCGAATAAGATGAAAAAAATGATAACCCTTAGAAACAAGGCAGAATTGTCCACAGATTTATGAAAGATAATCGTCATTCTGGGACAGTAACTTGTCTTCTTCAGTTGTTATCTAAAAACAACACAGACTGGGTTGCTTAAGCAACCAAACTTCCTTTCTCGCATTTCTGGAGACTGGCGAGTCCAGGATCAAGGTGCTGTCTTGATTCCTAGTGAAGGCTTTTGCCTCCTGGCTTGCAGTCATCTCCTTGCCGTGTCCTCATCTGACAAATGAAGAGAGACTGAGAGAGAAAGAACCTCAGCTTGGGGGCACAATTTAATCGATAGCAGACTATATATTTTTTTCTTTTATTGCTCCTTATATGTTTATTTCCTAGTCAAAGCGGAAGATAAAAAACAGAGGTTAACTAGTCCATCACTTGTGGAAGCACCTAACACCAGATTCCAAAAAGGGAAAGTTTTATTTTTTCAGCTCTATAACACAGAGGTAGATAAAACAATGGTAATCAGCAATGCACGGGAGAGGATTTTTCAGTGTTGCCTTAAAACAGATATAAGAAGATGAGACAAACAACCCTAAGCCTTCTCTGTTAGATAGGAAGCAGTTAAAAAGTGTCAGAGAGGGCTTCCCTGGTGGCTCAGTGGTAAAGGATCTGCCTGCCAATGCAGGAGACCCAGGGTTCTATCCCTGGGTCAGAATGACCCCCTAGAGTAGGAAATGGCAACCCGCTCCAGTACTTTTGCCTGGAGAATTCCATGGACAAAAGAGCCTGGAGGGCTACAGTCCATGGGGTTGCAAAGAATCAGACACAACTGAGCACACACACGCCAATAGTATTTATAGGGCTTTCACAGGTCCCCTCATGTCATCAATTCTCTAAACCCATTCCTACAGAGTCTTAAATTCCTCAGTAAGTTTTTCACATGAGAGTATTTCAAGAACACAGTGGAAGTCGAGGCAGAACTACTGTTTTATTCCTGCAGTGTCGTTTTTGAAGTTAAAAGAGACCCATACTCTGACTTCCTTTCCTGATAACGGGGGAAGTATTTGAAGTAATCCACCCATCTTCTTTCATAGCACCCCATCTTATTTCCAACAGGTAGATAGTCACATGGATTTGGAGAAGAGGTTTCATTGGATCACACTGTTGACTAATTTTTCAGGAACATGGCATTCAATCAGCTGAACTAATGCCTTATACTGCATCATCCACGAGTCAGCATAGATCAGGTGATGATTATATTAAAAAAAAATACGTTCTTTGTTTGTTTGTTTTTTTTTTTTTTTCATTCTTTAGTCTTACCTAATGTTTTCTTTTAGGAAAGTGACACTCTTTATTTCTTGACTGTTGGATCTTGTCTTTTCCACAAACTACACTACACAGTAGCAGCTTAGAAAAGTAGGATACACATTCCATGCCATTTCATTATCCATAATTTTCAGAAACTATGGAGGAGCAGTAAATGGCTTTGTGTCTCTGTCCTTTTTAATTCCAGCCACCCTTACACCCATCCAGATGTGAGACGTTGCTAACTGACTGGGTAAATTTTTAAACCATATCCTTGATGAGCAAGGACAACATATGTTAAAAACTGATGAACTCAGACTTAGTTTTCCTTATGGAATTCAGCTTTGGATAGGAAATAATAAACCTAGTTTTGCCTTGAGATATAATCTGATTGTTAATAATAATAAATATGGAGGGTACCTACCATTCTTTTAGTGAGTGTAGAGCAAAAAGCAGTAATCTTACTGGCATCAGCCCAGCTTGGAAAGAGAGGGTACTTTGATTTTCATTTTCTCTTATTTCTTTGTGTTTAAATTCATGTGTTAGCCTAAAATCCTAAGTGTGACTATGAAGTAGAACTCCTTACCAACTCTTGCAAGATATTTACCCTGAGCAAGAAATACGGTTTTTGGGCAATAAGAATTAGATTTCTAATTATCATGTTAGGTTATCTAGTTATCCTGCCGTAACCTACCCCTGTCCTGGTACAGCCTCTGTGCTGCAACTATATCTCTCCTTGCTGTTCAGTCTTCCCTCAACACTGCTGCTGTGTCTCTTAGTTTTATCTTTGGGTGTGTGGTTCATCATACTCCCAGAGTCTTTCCCTTTAGCTCTTCATGGATGATTTGAGGTCTGATTTCCAAGTCATCTGGATTTCACTCAGGAATGAGGAGAGCTGAGTCTCTCAGCATTGTCCCAAGGTGAGCTAGATTGGTGTCTTTCGCTGTAACATGAAAGCCAGGTCTTGGTCTCTTTGTAGTCAAGCTGAGAGATCAGGAAGGCACTAGTACATTCCTTTTCAACCCTTTATTCTCAACATTGATTTCACAAACACACCCACTGAATTCACATCAGACTTGCCTGGCAAGCTTAAAAAAAAATAATAACCCCCACTCAGGACCAATTCCTGGGGTAGGAAGGTTGGGCAGGTGTGGGTATTTAATATGCTGGTGCTTCCAAGTGCAGCTAGAACTGTGAATCCTCTTTGGCGAAGAAGAGGAAGGCTGTTTCTTATATTGTGATATTCTGGCAGGTGAAAATGATCCGTATCATTTGAACATCACTCTTATTACATCATTTACTTGCTTATTTTCTCCATTAATATTTGTCCTAACTAGACCATAAAAGTTTTATGAGATCAAGGACTTCTCTATTTTATTTGCTTCCCAGCAAATATTATCTAGTTTTCCCAGAACAGGGAGCAGAGATCAGGACACAGTTGGTGCTCAATAAATAACCATTGAATGACTAAAGTATCACTGGAAACAGTAGTAAGAGATGAATAGCAATTGTGAGGAAAACTGTCTAAATATGACCAAGGGTTATATAATAAAGCAAATCATAGTAAAACATAAACACTATAATAAATAGTAAAAAAAAAAAGGTCAAAAAACAGGAACAGAAAATTTAAAGAATAAATATAAAATGTATGAGCTATGAGAAAACAAAATTTAATCTCACTGTAAGCAAATATTCAAATTAACATATTAGTTTTACATACATTTTATATTAGTTTTATATATGTGACCCCATGGACTGTAGCCTACCAGGTTCCTCCGTCCAAAGGATTTTCCAGGCAAGAATACTGGAGTGGGTTGCCATTTCCTTCTCCAGGAGATCTTCCCAACCCAGGGATTGAACCCAGGTCTCCTGTATTGTAGGCAGATGCTTTACCATCTGAGCCACCAGGGAAGTCTCTAGTTTTATATAGTTTTTTATCAAATTGACAGAGATTACGTAAAAGTAATATTCATTGTTGAATATGACGTAGTTTGATAAGGACCCTCGCACTCCAAATTAGTGCAGCCCTTTGGGAAAGCATTTGGGAGCTACATATAAAGAGCCCTGAGGAAGATAATTCCTGTTGACCAAAAAATCTCATTCATAGGATATATCTTGAGGAAATAAACATCAATTGTTTCACCCAATATTTGTAATCAAGGGCATTTATCCCAGCATTTTTCAAATAGTAGATTGGAAACAGTCTTTTTCTTAAATAGAGGCATTTAACTATATCACAATAGATCCTCATAGGAAAGACTGTAATAAAGCCATTGTTAAAATACTAATGATAGGAAAAAATGCTCCCATTATATTAAGGAAAATGGTTATAATAAAATGCCAGGCACCTTGCTTTTAAATATGTAAATTTGTAAAGCATTGCTGGGTGGTTAGCTTGATTTGTAATTATTGTTATAGTTTGTTTCTTTGTATGTTCAGAAGTGTGTATCTGATTATATCTTGTATATACAATCTGGCCAGTAATAATAACAGTTTATGTAAAGTAGGTTCTATATGTGAAGTACTATTCAGAAGACTTTCCTTGTAACGCTTTGAAGTACACAGGTGGGGACTTTAGACAAGAAGTGATTAGGCAGTTTGCTCAAGGTCACCCAGCTCATAAGCTTGAAAGCTGATACTTCTACACAATTAGAAAAGTCAACATAGGGAACAGTTTTTGGTTCTAAGGAAGAGTGGGTAAGAGACCACACTGGACAGAGCCCACCCGGGGTCTAGAAGAATTAGAGTTCTGTGGCAATAGAGAGCTTTTAGAGATCAAATATGATCTGCTTTTTTTTTTCCCTTGATGAATAAAATTTACATTTGCTTTCTTTATCAATTTTTATTTATCTTTTCGGCCATACCTCACAACTTACGGGATCTCAGTTCCTCGACCAGGGATTGAACCTGGGCCCTTGGCAGTAAAAGCATGGAGTCCTAACCATTGGACCAGTGGGGAATTCCCAACATTTGCTTTCTTTAAAAGGCATGTTACAGCCTGGAGAATTCCGTGGACAGGGGAACCTTGTGGGCTATACTCTATGGACTCTCAAAGAGTCAGACACGACTGAGCAACTAACACTTTTATTTTTCAACATCTATTATCTTACTTCAAAGCAGAAGCCTGGAGAGGTGATGTGATCACAGAGACACTCTCAGGGCTAGGAAACTCAGTCCATCCCTTCTGACCACTTTCCCCTGCCACTACCAACCACCAGCCATCAGCTTCCCTGACAGCCTGTTGTGGATGCTGCTGCTTCTGTCCTGGGGAAGACACCTTGGGAAATAGCCCATGTGCTCTTGAGTAAAGTCTAACCAAGAGCACTGGTGTGACTCCCTGACTCTGACTGCTTGGAACAAAATAGGGAACCCCAACCTTAGTTCATGGAGTCTTTGATTCTGCTAGAGGTGAGAGATCTCCTCTTTATTAGCACACCCAGGGCAAGGCCAAGGACTCTGCTGTTTCTCTGTTAGCTATCCACATTTCTTCTATTAGCAGCATCAGAAAGAACCTTGTGAGAAGAGAAGGGGGCTGGTGAGAATTAAAGCATACTTCTCAGGGGCAGGGGAAAGGGCAGACTGAAGAGTTGTTCATCACTCTGTATCACTGTGCTCATACAGTGATTGCATAAGTGTCATGTAGCAGTTTTATATCTGGTTTTCCAGAGATCGTCACTCAAGGGTATTGCCAGACAGAAGGGTCTGTGTCCAAGTAAACTCTTAAACCATCGCCTCAGGCCAGTCCTTTGTCCTTACTCTCAGTGCAAATAAATGAGTCTACAAATCTACACTTAAAATGTGATTGGTGCTAATATTTACTGGCTTAAAAATATTTATGAAACTTCTATTTAGGTATCATTTTGTTCTCCCTATTTTAAACAAAATTGTTTTTTGATATTTTAATTTAAAAACATATCACAAGGAACTTCTCCCAACGTGGTGGTGAGATTTTCTTTATTGTGGCTTCAGTTAATAAAGCACTTTGGGATAATGAAGGGTGAAAATCACAGGATAAATGTAAAAATTCTTATATTAATGAAGCGTAACATATTATTGGATCCTTCATGGAATTTTCCATTGCCAAATCAAGGCTCATTATTCTGCACCTGAGCACCACAATCCCTAGAGTTCCATGGCATGTTTTAATAATAAGAAAACTGTCCCATTTTGTCATATAAAACCTATTTTCCCTTTCTGATGGGCTTTATTTTTTTTTTCTTCACTTTTAGTATGGCCTCAGAAATTCATGTTTTCAAATATAAATTCCCTTAAGACATATCTTTTTCAATTGTGTGGGTTGAAGCTTGGTAGGGGATTGCTATTATCTGAAAAACAGATTAGTAAGTTTTGCCAGAAAATTTGCATTGGAAGATGTGTAATGAAATATTTCTGACTTTGGGTTTATGATCCAAACCATGACGTCCACAGCTCAGACTTCATGGTATTTTAAGAGTATATATATACATATATATAATGACAATCCTGTCTTTCTAAATTTCTGTCACAGGCTGATATGTTGAACAATGTGTATTGGAGACCCTGTTAAGAAAGGCAATGATTTCCTATTGCTTTCACTCATCATTCACCCAGGATTAATTTCTCCCTACTACGTTCTCTCACTAGACTGTGTGTGTGGCCCTCTGTCTCTTTTTGTAATTGCCCACAGTTTTCTCATTCATAAAATCATTTCCATGCTTGACACATTGTTGGGGTTCAGTTGGATTGGGTGAATGGATTTAATTACATTGATAGAATCAAAGCATTAATGCCAAGTAGTGATTTCAGTTTATTCTATGAATGATAAGTAGTGATTTCAGCTTATTTTTTATCAGTTCAGAGAAAGAACAAAGAGTATTTGAATAAATTTTAATATTAAATTCAGATTTACTATTAGGTGTAAATGTACCTATTAAAATTTTTAAAAGAATCTCATATTGACCGTAAATGTAAAACCTGAAGATTTTAAGAAGTAAAGCCAGTAAAAAAAAAAACAAAAACAAAAAACACATTTTTGACCAAGGGCCATAAAGCAGGTTATAGTAAAAAAAAAAAAAAAAAAA
>SJYX01002777.1:94439-134923 GCA_006410675.1 Oreotragus oreotragus | reverse complement strand
TGACTTCCTCCTTTTGCATTCCAGTCCCCTATAATGAAAAGGACATCTTTTTTGGATGTTAGTTCTAAAAGGTCTTGTAGGTCTTCATGGAACCATTCAACTTCAGCTTCTTCAGCATTACTGGTTGGGGCATAGACTTGGATTACTGTGAAATTGCATCCAAGTAAATGGTTAAGTACCATTTACTTAACATCTTCAGCTACCCTCAACTTTTTCTAAAATAGATTCATGTCTTTAAGAAACTGAACAGTCTAGATTTTTTTTCTTGTTCTTTTCCTTCTTTTCCCACAGATGAAAGACAATGATTATTTGTTGATGGTTGTAAGTTTAAAGTACTTAACATATATAGACTGGGAAGCATTAAATATTTTAGCTGCACATTTAGGACTTGAAATCATTCTACATTTAAATCTATTTATACTAAATGCATTCGGAATTTCCTAATGTGCACTGAGAGAGTAAAAATGAATCTATTTTCTAAGATTTACAAAAATCATTTAATCATTCATCTTCAACTGTCTTTATAAAATTTGGTTTTCACTTTTGAAGAAAATGTTTATTAGCATGTCTAAATGGCTTTTTTTTTTTTTGCTAGGTGAGGGTAAATTCAAACAACCATTACAGTTTCTGACTCCCGAGTTGGTGGATTTTTTTTTTTTTCACCTTCATGATCTTTGTTCAAGATAAATCGCATGCTCCTTTTTGGCAATACGAAATGTGTTGATTTGTCCTGGTCGTTTTCCACTGTTATATTGGTTTCCTGCACTTTAAATTGGGGCTAGGCTCATTTAGAGGGTTGGTTTATCTTATGTCAAAAAAGCAGATAAGTGAGCAACATTAAAATGTTGCTTTGATGCCAGAATGGTTTCAAGTAAGCGCATCTTGTTTTATGGTGTAATATATGTATGTATAATCTGCATCATCACCGATAAAGGGTAACAGAGCATAGAGGAGTGATTCAGGATCAAGCAAAGAGTAGAATGTGATTTTTTTTCACTCCCAAAGAATATGTGGAATACAGTTTTATCATTCAGGTAAGTGAACTGTGTGAGAAATAGATGGTAGAATGTTATTAATGTATCTGACAAGCAGTTTGTTTTCAGATAGCCTAATGAAATTAAAATCACCCCTAATGTGACTCAGCTGGTAAAGAATCTGTCTGCAATGCAGGAGACCTGGGTTCAGTTCCTGGGTCGGGAAGATCCCCTGGGGAAGGGAATGGCAACCCACTCCAGTATCTTGTCTGGAGAATTCCATGGGCAGAAGACCCTGGCGGGCAAAAGGGTCAGACACTACTGAGCGACTAACACTTTCACTTTCAAGGAAAGGCAAGGCACATTCTATCGAATTAGAAGTAGTGTTTTTGAATATATATATATACATATACATATATTTAAAAGATACTGTAAGTATGCTAATTATTAGATGATGCTAAGATCTACTTCTGCCTTATCACAGAACCTAACACTTTGGTCTTGTTAGGAACTGAATGGTTGTTCCCTCAAAATTTATATATTGAAGCTCTAACCACTAACGTAATGGTATTAAGAGATGGGGCCCTTGGGAGGTAATTAGGTCTGGATGAGGTCATGAACATCACCAATTGGATAACATCACAGATTAAATGGACGTGAACTTGGGTGAACTCCAGGAGATGGTGAGGGACAGGAAGGCCTGGCATGCTGCAGTCCATGGGGTCACAAAGAGTTAGACATAACTTGAACTGAACAAAAACAGGGGTATAGAACATGTCAGATTTGTCAAGGATTAACATTTGATTTTAGGGTAGCTATGCCTTGAATATTACATTCACAATAATTTTCATTCCTATGTGCTAATTTTGAGTAGGACAGAAAAAGGATAGATTTTTGGCTTATGTGCTGGAACTAATTGGATATAGTTCACACTTGTGAGACTTATTTGTGAATTCCAAAAAAGAGGTTGAGAACTTCAGGTCCTAATTCAGGTGGTCTATAAGGCTCTCTGCTCCATAACATTCCATGACCCCATTATTCCACTAGGGATATTCTCCAGTCTTCACTCAGGAACCAAATGGATATAAAATATTCTTGGGTTACTTCATCTACCACTGAGAGTTATCATTTTATTTCATTTTATTAATTCAAAAGAAAAAAGTGAAAGTGTTGGATGCTTGGTCGTGTCTGACTCTGTGACCCCATAAACCCACCAGGCTTCTCTGTCCACGGAATTCTCCAGGCGAGAATACTGTAGTGGGTAGCCAGCCATTCCCTTCTCCAGGGGATCTTCCTGACCCAGGGACTGAACCTGGGTTTCCTGCATTACAGGCAGATTCTTTACCATCTGAGCCACCAAGGAAGCCCATTTCAAAAGAAATGTAAGTGTTACATGTTTGGAATAATTTGTTCTAAATATATAACAGAAGCATTCCCACTTATTTATGTGTGTGTGTGTGTGTGTGTGTTCTAAGTGTGAACAGTGATTAAAATTGCTGAAAAGAGTCACCAAAACAAAGAAAAAGACAATGGGAAGGACTTCCCTAGTGGTCCAGTGGCTAAGACTCAGGATTCCCAGTGTAGGGGGCATGAGTTCCATCCATGGTTAGGGAACTAGATCCCACATACTGCAACTGATGATCACACAAGCCACAAGTAAAACATCCCGTGTGCTGCAACCAAGACCTGACACAACCAAATAAATAAGTGCTTAACAAAGAGACACTAGGAAATGCGATGTAATTATTTAGCTCATCAAACTGAAGAACTATCCACTCACAATGGATGTCAAATGTAATAACTTAAGTCTTAGCAAGACTGCAGGAGACAGGGAAAAATAGGAATAGCAGAAGACGGTGATATTTACCTTTAGAGATTAAAAATGGTAGTGGGATAATTTACTGACATGTGATCAATGATAAGAGCGTCCCCACATAACAATGAGGAGAGGGAGAGAAACACCCATTCAAACACTACAGTATTCTGAGGACTCTTAGTGTAGGGCAAGTTAGGTTCTGCATGACTCAGTAACCCTCTAGGGATTCTTAGTGCCAATTTAAGACTAAAGCTCACCAATTAGAACAGCACAGCATTCTGGAATTATACAGTGTTGGGGAAAGCAATCTTTCTTACTTCCAAGAGCCAAAAATAATAGCAATATATTGCTGCATGGTTCAGTTTGTTGGTTGTTCATAAAAAATTTTGATTCATCAAGAAAATTTAAAAAATATTTTGAGAAACTTCTATTTTATAAAGCAGGGAGCTAAGTATATTTTCAAAAGACTTTATTGATGAAAAGAACACTTTTCGTGGAGTCTGAAGATTCTGATATTGTGTCTTCTACTTACAAGTTAAGTGACTTTGAAAGTCATTTAACTTCTCTGAGCTTTCATTTCCCCCCAACCCCCACCCCGTTTAGTGAAAAGATTTGTTTTACAGACCTTGCAGAGTGAAGGAGAGGGTACAAATCTAATTGAATAGTGTAAGTTCTTTGAGTAATTGAAATGCATAAAGTATATTTGTAAGATTATCTTATCATAATTAAAATTTTTAAGGTTTGAAAGTATAGCTTAAAAGATAGGCAATCCTCCCTTTTTCCAAAAACATCTTTTCTCATGCCTGGTAAATAAAGCATGACTGAAGAATAAATCAGTTACTATTGATTTCAGGGGCCAGAATTCTTCAAAGGAAAAATGAACCAAATAAGTAAACAACACAGGGATGACTTTATTTACATATTGGGAATGGAATTTGACTTGTATTGTAATTAAACTTGATTAAATTTCTGTTTTATACATATCACAAGGTATCTTCAAAATAAATTCAGTTTTCAGCCTCCTCAAAGCATACAGAAGTCTAATTGATGCTCTGTGATATTAGTTTTAAACATGATTTTGTAAAAGATCAGATTTGCATTTAATGGGATCTTAACACTGACACATACTTGTCAGAGATATGAAGGAGCTGGCATTTTCATAATACAGTTTCTGCTTAATAGAAGCTCTCCTAAGTGGGAACCCAGGAGACCCTCAGCCGGGTTTAGCAACACTTGACTCCTTAAGGTGGCTCTGCCAGTTTCAACACACTAAATCTATCTCTAGTTATGTAAAAACATAGTTATTGCACATCTTTATGTGTACATTTTTCATCTAACCAAAAGGATTGTAGTTTCATAAATACAGTGAATTTCTTATCAGCTTTGTCAGTGCTAAGCAGTGGGCTGGGGTAAGGTAATAAATCTCCGAATAAATTGGTTATTGTAGATGAACAGCATGATACATCAGGAAATATTGACTATTCATGTTTTCTTGCAGAATGAGATTTGTATCAAAACAAAGGACTTCTTCACCAAAGTCATGTTCATTTGAAAAATGAAAGAGCTTTATGCTTTTGTGATTGGTCATGTGTGGAGGCAGAATAAGGTGAATTTGTATCATATCTTGCAAGCTTTCCAAACTAGAAATTTTCTGATGGAAGGACAGACCGGAACATTTGCAAATTCGTTTGGAAAGGTATGAAGACAATAAAGAATTATTTCTTTCTGGTTTTTCATTATAGAATTTGCTGCAAAGCAAAAATGGGGGAAAGCAGGATAGAAAACTTCTATTTTGGATACTTTCCACTATAGTTTTAAATATATATTCTCTGCTATTGAAAGACTGCTTTCACTGTTTTACTGATGAGAACAAAGCCTTTTTCAAAAGGTAGAAAGGACAGCAGGTGAATGGCATCAGGCCCTGTGATTCCGTGAATTTTGCTGCTGGCCTTACTAGTTTGCAAGGTAGTGATGGAAATAGAGCAGAGTCCTTCTGCCTGCTCTGGGGGCTCTTCCACATACTTCAACTGGAGATTCATTTGAGTGAATTCGTTCTAATTTGAGGAGGGAGGTTTGGACTTACTGTTCATTCACCACTACCAGTAAACTGCCTTGGGATCTGTTTCAGTGATTGGACATTTTGATGGGAGCCCAGTAGATAGAACAGCCTCTGGAGACATATGGCTCAGACACATGTTCCCAGATCTTGTCTCCATTTAAAAAACTCTCTGTCTATTGTATATAATAGGCTTTTCCTTGATTTGGGATTGTAGAAACCTAGGATAAAACCCTGTGATTTCTCAGCTATAGTTGCCAAATTTTCCTACCTAGGTAAAACACTCCTGCCAGGTAGTGATAGCCTGATCAGTAGTGTCATGAGATAATGACTTTGATTAGGTGATGTCAGCAGACATCAAAACCATTGGAATGCTCAGGAGATGAGCTTCTTCTGCTCCTTTAGGCTGGAATGTGAGCTCATCTTCAACTAATAGTGGGGATTATGTGGTAATAATTAGTAATAGTTATGGTTCAAAGGAATGAAGAGAGTGGAAAGGGGTGAGTTACGTGCTGGAGGGAGTCTTGGGGGCGGAATCTGCAAGCACGTGTTCCTGGCTTTCAGATGGCGAAATCCTCCATAGAGTTGTTGTACAGTGGGAGGGATATATGCAGCTGGATAATGAGGTGGTTCCTCAGAGCTGAGGTGGAGCAGAGCCAGGGCCAGATGTGGGGCTCTTCCTTGAAATGGGGGGAAGGAGGACTTCCCTCACTGTCCAACTAACACTTTCACTTTCAAGGAAAGGCAAGGCACATTCTATCGAATTAGAAGTAGTGTTTTTGAATATATATATATACATATACATATATTTAAAAGATACTGTAAGTATGCTAATTATTAGATGATGATAAGATCTACTTCTGCCTTATCACAGAACCTAACACTTTGGTCTTGTTAGGAACTGAATGGTTGTTCCCTCAAAATTTATATATTGAAGCTCTAACCACTAACGTAATGGTATTAAGAGATGGGGCCCTTGGGAGGTAATTAGGTCTGGATGAGGTCATGAACATCACCAATTGGATAACATCACAGATTAAATGGACGTGAACTTGGGTGAACTCCAGGAGATGGTGAGGGACAGGAAGGCCTGGCATGCTGCAGTCCATGGGGTCACAAAGAGTTAGACATAACTTGAACTGAACAAAAACAGGGGTATAGAACATGTCAGATTTGTCAAGGATTAACATTTGATTTTAGGGTAGCTATGCCTTGAATATTACATTCACAATAATTTTCATTCCTATGTGCTAATTTTGAGTAGGACAGAAAAAGGATAGATTTTTGGCTTATGTGCTGGAACTAATTGGATATAGTTCACACTTGTGAGACTTATTTGTGAATTCCAAAAAAGAGGTTGAGAACTTCATGTCCTAATTCAGGTGGTCTGTAAGGCTCTCTGCTCCATAACATTCCATGACCCCATTATTCCACTAGGGATATTCTCCAGTCTTCACTCAGGAACCAAATGGATATAAAATATTCTTGGGTTACTTCATCTACCACTGAGAGTTATCATTTTATTTCATTTTATTAATTCAAAAGAAAAAAGTGAAAGTGTTGGATGCTTGGTCGTGTCTGACTCTGTGACCCCATAAACCCACCAGGCTTCTCTGTCCACGGAATTCTCCAGGCGAGAATACTGTAGTGGGTAGCCAGCCATTCCCTTCTCCAGGGGATCTTCCTGACCCAGGGACTGAACCTGGGTTTCCTGCATTACAGGCAGATTCTTTACCATCTGAGCCACCAAGGAAGCCCAATTCAAAAGAAATGTAAGTGTTACATGTTTGGAATAATTTGTTCTAAATATATAACAGAAGCATTCCCACTTATTTATGTGTGTGTGTGTGTGTGTGTATTCTAAGTGTGAACAGTGATTAAAATTGCTGAAAAGAGTCACCAAAACAAAGAAAAAGACAATGGGAAGGACTTCCCTAGTGGTCCAGTGGCTAAGACTCAGGATTCCCAGTGTAGGGGGCATGAGTTCCATCCATGGTTAGGGAACTAGATCCCACATACTGCAACTGATGATCACACAAGCCACAAGTAAAACATCCCGTGTGCTGCAACCAAGACCTGACACAACCAAATAAATAAGTGCTTAACAAAGAGACACTAGGAAATGCGATGTAATTATTTAGCTCATCAAACTGAAGAACTATCCACTTACAATGGATGTCAAATGTAATAACTTAAGTCTTAGCAAGACTGCAGGAGACAGGGAAAAATAGGAATAGCAGAAGACGGTGATATTTACCTTTAGAGATACCAAATAAATAAGTGCTTAACAAAGAGACACTAGGAAATGCGATGTAATTATTTAGCTCATCAAACTGAAGAACTATCCACTCACAATGGATGTCAAATGTAATAACTTAAGTCTTAGCAAGACTGCAGGAGACAGGGAAAAATAGGAATAGCAGAAGACGGTGATATTTACCTTTAGAGATTAAAAATGGTAGTGGGATAATTTACTGACATGTGATCAATGATAAGAGCGTCCCCACATAACAATGAGGAGAGGGAGAGAAACACCCATTCAAACACTACAGTATTCTGAGGACGCTTGGTGTAGGGCAAGTTAGGTTCTGCATGACTCAGTAACCCTCTAGGGATTCTTAGTGCCAATTTAAGACTAAAGCTCACCAATTAGAACAGCACAGCATTCTGGAATTATACAGTGTTGGGGAAAGCAATCTTTCTTACTTCCAAGAGCCAAAAATAATAGCAATATATTGCTGCATGGTTCAGTTTGTTGGTTGTTCATAAAAAATTTTGATTCATCAAGAAAATTTAAAAAATATTTTGAGAAACTTCTATTTTATAAAGCAGGGAGCTAAGTATATTTTCAAAAGACTTTATTGATGAAAAGAACACTTTTCGTGGAGTCTGAAGATTCTGATATTGTGTCTTCTACTTACAAGTTAAGTGACTTTGAAAGTCATTTAACTTCTCTGAGCTTTCATTTCCCCCCAACCCCCACCCCGTTTAGTGAAAAGATTTGTTTTACAGACCTTGCAGAGTGAAGGAGAGGGTACAAATCTAATTGAATAGTGTAAGTTCTTTGAGTAATTGAAATTCATAAAGTATATTTGTAAGATTATCTTATCATAATTAAAATTTTTAAGGTTTGAAAGTATAGCTTAAAAGATAGGCAATCCTCCCTTTTTCCAAAAACCTCATTTCTCATGCCTGGTAAATAAAGCATGACTGAAGAATAAATCAGTTACTATTGATTTCAGGGGCCAGAATTCTTCAAAGGAAAAATGAACCAAATAAGTAAACAACACAGGGATGACTTTATTTACATATTGGGAATGGAATTTGACTTGTATTGTAATTAAACTTGATTAAATTTCTGTTTTATACATATCACAAGGTATCTTCAAAATAAATTCAGTTTTCAGCCTCCTCAAAGCATACAGAAGTCTAATTGATGCTCTGTGATATTAGTCTTAAACATGATTTTATAAAAGATCAGATTTGCATTTAATGGGATCTTAACACTGACACATACTTGTCAGAGATATGAAGGAGCTGGCATTTTCATAATACAGTTTCTGCTTAATAGAAGCTCTCCTAAGTGGGAACCCAGGAGACCCTCAGCCGGGTTTAGCAACACTTGACTCCTTAAGGTGGCTCTGCCAGTTTCAACACACTAAATCTATCTCTAGTTATGTAAAAACATAGTTATTGCACATCTTTATGTGTACATTTTTCATCTAACCAAAAGGATTGTAGTTTCATAAATACAGTGAATTTCTTATCAGCTTTGTCAGTGCTAAGCAGTGGGCTGGGGTAAGGTAATAAATCTCCGAATAAATTGGTTATTGTAGATGAACAGCATGATACATCAGGAAATATTGACTATTCATGTTTTCTTGCAGAATGAGATTTGTATCAAAACAAAGGACTTCTTCACCAAAGTCATGTTCATTTGAAAAATGAAAGAGCTTTATGCTTTTGTGATTGGTCATGTGTGGAGGCAGAATAAGGTGAATTTGTATCATATCTTGCAAGCTTTCCAAACTAGAAATTTTCTGATGGAAGGACAGACCGGAACATTTGCAAATTCGTTTGGAAAGGTATGAAGACAATAAAGAATTATTTCTTTCTGGTTTTTCATTATAGAATTTGCTGCAAAGCAAAAATGGGGGAAAGCAGGATAGAAAACTTCTATTTTGGATACTTTCCACTATAGTTTTAAATATATATTCTCTGCTATTGAAAGACTGCTTTCACTGTTTTACTGATGAGAACAAAGCCTTTTTCAAAAGGTAGAAAGGACAGCAGGTGAATGGCATCAGGCCCTGTGATTCCNTCCACTATAGTTTTAAATATATATTCTCTGCTATTGAAAGACTGCTTTCACTGTTTTACTGATGAGAACAAAGCCTTTTTCAAAAGGTAGAAAGGACAGCAGGTGAATGGCATCAGGCCCTGTGATTCCATGAATTTTGCTACTGGCCTTACTAGTTTGCAAGGTAGTGATGGAGATAGAGCAGAGTCCGTCTGCCTGCTCTGGGGGCTCTTCCACATACTTCACCAACTGGAGATTCATTTGAGTGAATTCGTTCTAATTTGAGGAGGGAGGTTTGGACTTACTGTTCATTCGCCACTTCCAGTAAACTGCCTTGGGATCTGTTTCAGTGATTGGACATTTTGATGGGAGCCCGGTAGATAGAACAGAAAACAAGGTAAAGGAGACTGCCTCTGGAGACATATGGCTCAGACACATGTTCCCAGATCTTGTCTCCATTTAAAAAACTCTCTGTCTACTGTACATAATAGGCTTTTCCTTGATTTGGGATTATAGAAACCTAGGATAAAACCCTGTGATTTCTCAGCTATAGTTGCCAAATTTTCCTACCTGGGTAAAACACTCCTGCCAGTTAGTGATAGCCTGATCAAGAGTGTCATGAGATAATGACTCTGATTAGGTGATGTCAGCAGACATCAAAACCATTGGAATGCTCAGGAGACAGTACATAATAGGCTTTTCCTTGATTTGGGATTATAGAAACCTAGGATAAAACCCTGTGATTTCTCAGCTATAGTTGCCAAATTTTCCTACCTGGGTAAAACACTCCTGCCAGTTAGTGATAGCCTGATCAAGAGTGTCATGAGATAATGACTCTGATTAGGTGATGTCAGCAGACATCAAAACCATTGGAATGCTCAGGAGACGAGCTTCTTCTGCTCCTTTAGGCTGGAATGTGAGCTCATCTTCAACTAATAGTGGGGATTATGTGGTAATAATTAGTAGTAGTTATGGTTCAAAGGAATGAAGAAAGTGGAAAGGGGTGAGTCATGTGCTGGAGGGAGTCTTGGGGGTGGAATCTGCAAGCACGTGTTCCTGGCTTTCAGATGGCGAAGTCCTCCATAGAGTTGTTGTACAGTGGGAGGGATATATGCAGCTGGATAATGAAGTGGTTCCTCAGAGCTGAGGTAGAGCAGAGCCAGGGCCAGATGTGGGGCTCTTCCTTGAAATGGGGGGAAGGAGGACTTCCCTCACTGTCCAGTGGTCAAGAATTCACCTTGCAATGCAAGGGACACAGGTTTGATCCCTGGTTGGGAAAACAGGATCCCATGTGCTACAGAGCGACTAAGCCCATGGTGCAACTACTGAGCTGGCATGCTCTGGAGCCCGTGTGCCACAGCTTAGAGTGTCTGTACGCTGCAACAAAAGATCCCAAATGACACAACTAAGACCCAGTGTACCCAAATAAGTAAACAAACATTGAAAAAAAAGAAATAGGGCAAGAAGGGGTTTGTGGGGGGACTCAAGAAACATAAACAAACATAAGCACAGTGGTGACCCAACTCCACATGAGGCTGGCTGGCCTGGTTGTCTTGTCTGGTGCCCAGTGAAACAGGAATGAAGTGAGATCACGGAGTTGGTGTCAACCCAAACACAAAGGATTCTATATTTTTAATTATTCTTCTATGTCTAAGCTTTTGCATTTTCATTTGTCATGCTTTTTTCCATTTGTTCTCAAAATACTTTAGAAAAGCTGAAACTCTGTTATCTAAGAAGTTGCATGGAAGGAGTGTACTCTCCAGTTTTCAATCCAATGACACAGGAGAATGAAACTGAAAGAGGACCTGGGACAGAGCCCCTGGTGGACTAATAAACCTAATACACCTAATAGTTTCTCTGAAGTCCCATGTCTTAAAGTCCTTATAAAATTGACATTATGTTATCTAAGCTAGTCATGCGTGCTTATTTTAATATAAAATCATGTGTCAAATTTCCTCCCAGTTATAATCCCAACACAGCACCACGTTGCTGAGCTGTTGTTTAATTGCTAAGTCATGTCCGACTTTTTTGTGGCCCCTATGGACTGTGGCCCACCAGGCTTCTTTGTCCATGGAATTTCCCATGCAATAATACTGGAGTGGGTTGCCATTTCCTCTCCTGGTTATAATCCCAACACAGCACCACATACTTCTGGCTACACGGACTATAGTTCTACACGCATGGGATAAAATTTCATCTTTTATCCTTTCTGGTTTTCTGACCTTAGTCAAATTATTTACCAGTTCTAAATCTATGTCCTGAATAAAAAATCAGAGTAAGGACATTTCTGAAGTTTGCCCCAAGTATTAAATGAGAGAATATCTATAGCACTTAGTAGGCCCTCAATACATGGCCCTAGTACTGGAAGTCAGTCTAATGAGCTTCCTTCCTGGGGAGGACTATTAACTCTACAACAGGATATTTTGGGAGAGCAGAATGTCAGCCACTCTGGGACTGGGAGGATATGGCAGTCAAATAGCTGTGGGTGGGCACTTTAGTAACATGATATCCACAGATTAGGCTAATTCTGTTCTCAGGTGGAGAATCTGCCTGCAGTTCAGAAGACCTGGGTTTGATCCCTGGGTTGGGAAGATCCCCTGGAGAAGGGAATGCCAACCCACTCCAGTATTCTTGCCTGGAGAATTCCACAGACAGAGAAGCCTCGCAGGCTACCATCCATGGGGATGCAGAGTCGGACAAGACTGAGCAACTTACACACACACACACACACACACACACATATGCACACACAGGAACCGATATAATTTCTAACTTCTGCCTTTGCCCATACATGTTATTTTGCCCACCTTCCCTTCTCTGCTAGAGTGTTCTCAGATTTTCATCTTTTAATGGCTATGGAAATTTTGAGATCCTACTCTAATTGAAGCGTACATTTTTAGCTTCTATCGTTGTCATCTTCACCATCACATTTAAAAAAATAAAATAAAATTTTAGCGCTTCATTTTCTTACTGCAACTAGCAAAAGCACAGAGGTTATCATGTTACTTTATATATATGGGTGGACTCACAGAAGTAGGACCTTGAGCCCACCCCCAGCTTCACTCTCTGACCATTGAGCCAAGAAGGGCTGGGGAAACCTTTATGTTTGACCCTTCACTAAGCTTCAGTGTGCTGTTACGGGGCACTTCACCAGATTCTAGTAATTTCCCCTTGAGGGAAGAGGAAAAAAAAGAATGCTAGGGCGCCTTTGAACATAGATTGAAAATGAGGCTGTGTTATTCCAGAAGTAAGAGTCGGAGTACATGGGAAATGGCTCCGATGAGTGTGGATCTATTCAGCAAATACAAGAATGGAAAAGCCAAAGGGCAGCTCTTGTTTGAGATGAGTTTAATGACGGGGTTTTTAAAAACCAAAAATGCATCATATTTATCTATATTTCCTCTATTTTCCTTTGCCTTTTCACTTAACAAAGAAGGGCCAAGAGGACTTGTGAGTACACTCACCACCTTAGTTCCTTTTATACTCTTAAAGATTTTTCACATCTTTATACTTTCATTGTTCTCCTGTCAAGAATTGATGCCTTTGAACTATGATGCTGGAGAAGACTCTTGAGAGTCCCTTGGACAGCAAGGAGATCAAACAGTTAATCCTAAAGGAAATCAACCCTTAATATTTATTGGAAGGGCCAATGTTGAAGCTCCAATAATTTGGCCTCCTAATGCAAAGAGCCAACTCACTGGAAAAGACCCTGCTGCTGGGAAAGATTGAGGACAAGAGGAGAAGGGGCAACAGAAGATAAGATGGTTGGATGGCATCACTGACTCAATGGACATGAGTTTGACAAGCTCCAGTAGATGGTGAAGGACAGGAAAGTGTGGGGTGCTGCAGTCCAGGGGTTGCAAAGAGTCAGACACGACTTGGTATTCATTCAAAGTAACATAGTACTTATTCACAAAGCAAGTTGGATTGTAGACATCTAAGTATGTTTTCTTGCCGTCAGCAGTTTCTTCTGTGCCTAGTAAAAGATTTAAATGCATCTAAGCAAAGATAGAAAGGCTTGGAAGCTTGCAAGGAGTTGCAAAGAGTCAGACACGACTTGGTATTCATTCAAAGTAACATAGTACTTATTCACAAAGCAAGTTGGATTGTAGACATCTAAGTATGTTTTCTTGCCGTCAGCAGTTTCTTCTGTGCCTAGTAAAAGATTTAAATGCATCTAAGCAAAGATAGAAAGGCTTGGAAGCTTGCAAGGATTGAAGAGTTTGGTCAAAATTGGCCATATACAAATTGAATTTATGTATTAATGTGTTAAATTGATTTATTAGAGCTGCTCTGGACAGTGAACACAGTTTGTTTACAGTGAGGAGTTACCTAACTCTGAACATACTGTACATGGTAATTAGAAATTGTCTGAGAAAACCATAGTCTGCCTGCTGCAACCAACACAAAACAGCCAGAAACAGTCGGGGAAATGTAGGGACAAGGTGGGGTTTTGTTTTATTATCAAAGAAAAAAAAACAACTCCTCAGGAATCTTAACAAAGGAAGGGAATATCTCACACTCAGGGAATAGATAGCACAATACAAAATTACAAGTGTTTTCACTCCAATACAGTTCCCATTTCTTCCAGGATCAGAGATGGGAAAGAGACAACTGAAGCAAACAAGCCATTCTGAGAAACAAACACTCAGAAACCCTACAGATGTGATTAAAATCTAAACTTCTGTTTGTCTTTAAAATTTTTTTAATATGTCAAATGACTTGCTTCAGTGATATGCTAATCCCACCAGTAAACAACCCTTATACCCTGTTATCAGTAACAATCTCAAGTTGACCAACACACATATCTCCAAACCCCTGCGTGTATATGTGTGTCTTTTAAACCAAAGCTTGAGGGTTCAGGTGACTACTACTGCTATCACGGGCTTCCACTTGTGAAACCAACCAGTATCCGTCTCCCCAGAAGGGTGAGCAGGGCACACAGAAGCCCAGAAGCGGTCGCGAGGGAGTAACAGCCCCCAAAGCCAAATTTCCAAGCCCCACCTCCCCACCCCCACTCAAAAGAAAGTGCTTATCCTACCCAGAGTACTCTCCCCAAATCTGACTCCCTGTGGCCAGAATGGCAGTTTTCTCTTAATGAAAAAAAAAAAAAAAGTTTATCTTCATATCCATATACATACTTTTTTTGTTTCTACGTTAAAACATTAAACTACTACTCTGCTTAGTGTTATTAACGGAGGACCAAGCAACAGAGCTTTTACTTTTGAGGTAGAGCTGCTGCTGCTGCTAAGTCACTCCAGTCATGTCCGACTCTGTGCGACCCCGTAGACGGCAGCCCACCAGGCTCCCCCGTCCCTGGGATTCTCCAGGCAAGAACACCGGAGTGGGCTGCCATCTCCTTCTCCAATGCACGAAAGTGAAAAGTAAAAGTGAAGTCGCTCAGTCGCGTCAGACCCCCAGCGACCCCATGGACCGCAGCCCACCAGGCTCCCCCGTCCATGGGACTCTCCAGTTATGGGCTTCCCTTGTGGCTCAGCTCATAAAGAATCCTCCTGCAATGCAGGAGACCTGGGTTCAATCCCTGCGTTGGCAAGATCCCCTGGAGAAGGGTAGGACCACCCACTCAAGTATTCTGGCCTGGAGAATTCCATGGATTGTGTAGTGCATGGGGTCACAAAGAGTTGGACACGACTGAGGGACTTTCACTTCACTTTGCTTCATCCATCCATTTTTGGGGGCATAGGCTGCCCCCTCCAGTATTCTCGGGCTTCTCTGGTGGCTCAGAGGGTAAAGAATCCGCCTGGAATGTGGGAGATCTAGGTTCAATCCCTGGGTTGGGAATGGCAACCCACTCCAGTATTCTTGCCTGGAAAATCCCCACGGACAGAGAGGCCTAGTGGGCTACAGTCCATGGGGTTGCAGAGTCAAACACGACTGAGTGACTAAGCACAACACAGCATATTCATTCATTTATACTGAGCTTTGTCAGGGCATTTAGTCCCAGGCAAGGGAAGCACTGCACCAGGAGATCTACCTGGAGGGCACCCAGGAGGGCACCCACCAACAGGGCATTTCCTACCTGATTTCCCACCCTTCCTTCTCCCCTAATTCTTACTTTTAATAGAAAGTTGGTTATAACCTTGTAAGTAGTGGGACTTCCCACCAAGAAGGAAAATCCTAACTTAACCACAGAATCAAGTCCCCCACCCTTCATTTCAGCTACCTCTCAGAGAAAGCCCTTCCCTTTCCTTCATGTGCTCTCTGTCTGGATAGCTATACCTATGGGATAAACATACCTGATTAAATGGAAGCAGTGATTGTTTCCCTATCCCCCTCCCTGTTTATACTGGTCTTTAGAAACATTGGTTCAGGAGAAGTGGGACCTGAATGATATCACATGTTTTTGTTGGCTAAAGTTGCCATAACAAAATACCATATATTGGATGACTTCAACAATGATTTATTTTCTCATTGTTTTGGATGCTGGAAGTCTGAGGTCACTGTGCCAGTTATAGTTGGGTTCTGGTGAAAACTCTTCCTGGTTTTCGAACGGCCACTTCACTGTGTCCTCACATGAGAGAGAAAGAGAGGGTCAGTTCTCTGTCTCCTTTTAAGGACATGAATCCTATCATGAGAACTCATGACCTCATCCAAACATAATTATCTCCTAAAAAGTCCAGTCTTCAGGGGGACTTTCCTGGTGGTCCAGTAGCTAAGACTCTGTACTCCCAATGCAAGGGGCCTAGGTTTGATCCCTGGTCAGGGAACTAGATCCCATATGTCACAGCTAAAGATCCTGCCTGCTGAAACTGAGACCTATTACAGCCAAAAAAAAAATTTTTTTTTTAAGTACAAACTGCAAATGACATCACAGTAGGTGTTAGAGTTTCAAAATGCGAACTTTGGGAGGACGCAATTCAGTCTGCAGTGTCATACAGCTCTAGGTTCAATCATGTCTCTTTGCCCCTGAAGTTGAGCCTGGCCCTGGAGAGCAAGGCATGCTCGGGACTCTTTTTTGCCTGGTGTTCTGGGTCAATGCTGAAGGAGCCTTGCTGCTGGTTCTCTTCTGTCCTTAATGGCATCATATTTTTTTTTTAAGAGATTTTATTTTTTAGAGCAATTTTAGGTTAATAGGAAAACTGAGCAGAAACTACAGAGATCCTATATACTCCCTGACCNGCTGAAGGAGCCTTGCTGCTGGTTCTCTTCTGTCCTTAATGGCATCATATTTTTTTTTTAAGAGATTTTATTTTTTAGAGCAATTTTAGGTTAATAGGAAAACTGAGCAGAAACTACAGAGATCCTATATACTCCCTGACCCTCTACACACACACAGCTACTCTCACCATCAACCTTCCCCATCAGAGTGACACATTTGTTACAACTGATAAACCTGCGTCGACACATCATAATCATCCAAAGTTCACGCTTGCGTTGGGCTTTACTCCTGGTTTTGTACATTCTATGGGCTTTGACAAACATGTCATGACACATCTCCACCATTACAGTATCACACAAAATCATGAAATTATTACCATAATAAGTTTAGTGAAACTTCATCATCTCAAATAGATGTAAATGTGCAGAAATAGAAAAAACAAAACAAAACAAAACATTTTTCCTTATAATGAAAACCCTTAGGATTTATTCCCTCAACAACTTTCACATATAATATACAGTGGTGTTAATTATATTTATCATGTTGTACATTACATCCTTAGTATTTGTTTATCTTATAACTGGAAGTTTCGACCTTATGACTGCCTTCATCCAATTCCTCTTCCCTTTCCCCCCTGCCTCACAAATCTACTCTCATTTTCTACAAGTTTGTTTCTGAAGTATAATTGACCTATAGCATTCTGTTCATTCCTGGGGCACATTATTGTGATTTGATATTTATACACATTTCAAAAGCATCACCACTCCTCCACGTCTTTTCATAGATAGTGCTTTTTTGTGTGTGTGCTGAAGAGGGTACCACCTATAATTGTCTGGATTCCTACTCTTGACTGTGAGTCTCTTTATGCCTAGATACAGTCCCAAGTGTTCTCTCTTGAAGTGCTAGAGTCTCCATCTCTGCTGCTAAGATCCTGGTCCTCAGAACTTGAGTTCTGTCAGCCTTCGTCTTTTTACTCATTTGTCCCTCATCTTAGATCCATGTTCCTTTCTACTGTATAGCTTGGTATCTCATTCACAGCTGTCCTTGGGCAGGTCCCTGGCTTCTGCTAAACCCACCAGTTTGGTTGGCCTTCCCTTGTATGAAGTCTTATCCTTGCCAGAGTCCTTGGCAGTTGACAGGCAGGGAATAGCAGTAATGCTATAGAAATATTTATGCATTTGCCCTTGGCAAAACTCAAGCCTCTTCTAAGCAGCAAACTGGAATCTTGCTCCTGGGGAGAGAAATATGCAATGGCATGTGAATCTAATAAAAAAGAATTCATAAACACACACACGTGTGTGTACACCAAAAGACTAATATATTAGGTAAGTTATTAAAATATGTTTTTCTTATTTTCTTTTCAAAATGGGATTACTATTAGTAGTTAAGGTACAAAAAAACCCACTAACGTAGTAGTTATTAAAATATTTTTAACAAAACCACTAACATATTAGTTAAGGTAAGTTATTAAAATATTTTTTCTTATTTTCATTTCAAAACGGGATTAATGTTAGAAATTTTTGAAACTGATAAATTAACACTGTTTTTCTTTATAAAACAAATGATTTGCATGCAAAACATATTACTTTTCCTTCCCTTTCTCCCTCTCCCATCCTGGAAGTTAAATAGGAGAAAATCCAAACAGTGAGGAAGAAAGCTGGTAGCTTCATGGGTGCTTATAATGTAGCAAGTCAGGGATATTTCTGAGAGCCAAGGCTTGACTCAATATCATTAACATGATCCGGGCCTATTTGGTTCAGTTCTTTTATCACCATCTGTAATTGTACTCTTTTTTTTCCTCACAGAGAAATAAAATGGTATGATGCAGAAAGAACTCCATTAAAAGCACTGGAACATTAACCTTTTCTTAGTTTCCCTGTACTGATATAAATGACATAATTGCATATTGTGTTTGAATCCACATGGGAAGTCTGAAGGGATGTTGTGAGAATTCATCTGCAGGTTGTTCAAGCTCTATGGAAATATGAAAAGGCGCTATATTGGGGAAATACTACAATGGTAACAAAATGCATTGTTGTTTAACAGATGGAAATACGATGGAGGGGGAAGGCTGACTTGAGAAAGCACAGTGATGGATCAGGTAAAGGAGATGGCTTTAACCACTGATATCTAAAGCAACCTCTTTGCTCCCTGTTTGATGAAAGTGGAGACAATACCAAGATTTTATGAATGTATGTCATAATTATGTTGGAATATACTCACAATAACCTGTTCTTGACCCATATCTGAGAACAGTTTGGTAGCTGTTTTTTTTTCCAAAGGAGAAGTTGAAATCTTTTTTGTTTCTCTTTAAGTGTATGGCCGAATTCATTGTTATAGAACTACAGATGATTTAATTTAACATGAAATGAATGAAAAATGGAAATACTCCCAACTTGATTGCTGTCAGCATTTTAATAGTGGAAGTGTCTTTTTATACCTAGAATTAAACAAGATCTGGAGGAGAAAAGGCTTAGAACGCAGGGCTGAGGAAGCAGCATGCTGTCTGTCCCCAGGGAGAAAAGAAATCTGTCCTCATTTTGAAATAGCTTTTGGCTATGGCTCAGAACCACTCAATGGGCAGCTTTAGAAATTGTAGTACTTTCTTTGACAAACAGAAAAATCACTGTATGTCTGTGTACTCTTAACAGAGACAGAGAAGGTTAAGAAGTAGATGCAGAAATTTATTATGTGCTTGTAACAAGCACACATACTATGAAATATCCCTTTTTTAAAAAAAAAAATAGGAAACACTATGCATTCTTCTATAAATATAACTTTTTTTCCGGAAAGTTTCAGATTTCAGTTATTTTGTTTTATACTGAGATCATGAGTTCCAATTCTACATTAAGGAATAGCTGCTGCTGCTGCTGCTAAGTCGCTTCCCCATAGACGGCAGCCCACCAGGATCCCCCATCCCTGGGATTCTCCAGACAAGAACGCTGGAGTGGGTTGCCATTTCTTTCTCCAAATGCATGAAAGTGAAACGTGAAAGTGAAGTTGTTCAGGCGTGTCCAACTCTTCGAGACCCCATGGACTGCAGCCCACCAGGCTCTTCCATCCATGGGATTTTCCAGGCAAGAGTACTGGAGTGGGTTGCCATCGCCTTCTCTGAAGGAATACCTATATGTATATAAATTAATCAACATGTTAAATATACAGGAGGACTTTTACCACAGTCTTAGTTTTTTTTTTTCTTCAATGCTCTTCAATCTTTAAGAATATCTCATTTTGCAGAGAAGTGAACTGGGGTACACATCTCCTTTTTCTATCAATGATATCTTTCTTTTCCACACTTGACTGTTTAATCTTAGATGTCCCTCACTTATTTTATTAAAGGCAATATAAAGTGTCAAACTTAAAATCAAGTTTTGAACTTGAAGAGTTTTTATAGGGTCAGTGGAGTTGAAAGTTAGAATTCTTTTCTGTTTAAAAGCTGTGTCAACCAGGAAAATACAAGAATCAGCGATTGTTTTATTTGTTTTCTGCAGGAAGCACTGTAAGAAAACTGACATATAAATAAGACATTTCAACAATATGCGAGACAAAGCCTTGAAAATTAGTTTAGTTTCAAAATGTTTCAGAGTTGTCCTTCTGGAAAAAAAAAAAACCTACTTTTATAGAAAATAGGGCATCGCTATTTTGAAGATGCACTGATGGTACTGATGTGAAACCAAGCATATTATCAAAATACACACTTGGCCAGGAGAAGGCCTCCTATCGACCTAGTACCTTTCATTTTCAAAATGGTATTTCTTTCTTATTAAAGTCACTCCTAGGGAATAGAGTGAAAGAGTCTGAACTTCAGAAGTAAGCAAAACTATGCTCAACAAACATGAGTAGACTGAGGAACTGAGTACCCTTCAATGCCAGTCTCTATAACTTCTTTGCAGGATTGCTTTAGGCAGAGTTAGTAAGATAACTATGCAAAACACCTATTGGAGTGTCTCCATATAACATATAGTGGGTTGGGCAAACAGTTTGGATTTTCCCATAAGATGGAATGGAAAAAACTGAATGAATTTTTTAGGCCAACTCAATATTTAACAAAGTTTTGTTGTTGTTGTTGTTGTTTTAACCTTCTTCAATCTAAAAACCAGGACAAGGACGAAAAAAAAAAAAGTAATACTGTAAATTCGCCATCAGATTTTATAGGGGAAACTTGAATATGGAACTCCTGCCAGGGTTACACAGTGATAAATGAGTAATCTTGGGGAAAAGGAGAAATAATTAGATTATAAGAGCTGTTCCAATAATTTTGTCTTAGTGACAGCAAAGGGGCAGATGCATTGCTGATGTATGCATTAAAAGCCCTGGCTCTTCTGAACACAGTCAGATGGAATCACTATCTTCTAGAATTGTCCAGTTACTAGCAAAACAGAGGCTTACTTATGAAACTTGACCATCTGCTATGATCATTCCTTGTATCTGATTATTAAATTCTATCTCAGAAGAAAAAAATCAGTTTTAAAGTTTATAAGTTTGGGGAATAATTTTGTAATACTTTAGCTAGTAATTATGCATAGACACAAAAAAATATGTGATCCATAGTATACTATATAATGTGGTGCTTTAGATGTTAGAAATTATAATTTTTACAATTATTTACATTTTTAAAAATAGTTGTGGGATAATAAGACTTCCTCAGTAAATCTCAACTTGATAGCACATACAAAGACTTTTTCTAAATAAGGTCACATCCATAGGTCTAGGTAGATATGAATTTTAGGGAGACATTATTCAACCCAGTTAGAACTGGACATGGAACAACAGACTGGTTCCAAATAGGAAAACGAGTATGTCAGGCAGTATATTGTCACCCTGCTTATTTAACTTATATGCAGAGTACATCATGAGAATCGCTGGGCTGGAAGAAGCACAAGCTGGAAACAAGATTGCTGGGAGAAATTTCAATAAACTTAGATATGCAGATGACACCACCTTTATGGCAGAAAGTGAAGAGGAACTAAAAAGCCTCTTGATGAAAGTGAAAGAGGAGAGTGAAAAAGTTGGCTTCAAGCTCAACATTCAGAAAACGAAGATCATGGCATCTGGTCCCATCACTTCATGGGAAATAGATGGGGAAACAGTGTCAGACTTTATTTTTTGGGGCTCCAAAATCACTGCAGATGGTGACTGCAGCCATGAAATTAAAAGATGCTTACTCCTTGGAAGGAAAGTTATGACCAACCTAGATAGCATATTAAAAAGCAGAGACATTACTTTGCCAAGTAAGGTCCGTCTAGTCAAGGCTATGGTTTTTCCTGTGGTCATGTATGGATGTGAGAGTTGGACTGTGAAGAAAGCTGAGCACCGAAGAACTGATGTTTTTGAAGTGTGGTGTTGGAGAAGACTCTTGAGAGTCCCTTGGACTGCAAGAAGATCCAGCCAGTCCATTCTAAAGGAGATCAACCTTGGGTGTTCATTAGAAGGACTGATGCTGAAGCTGAAACTCCAATACTTTGGCCATCTCACGCGAAGAGTTGACTCACTGGAAAAGACTCTGATGCTGGGAAGAATTGGGGGCAGGAGGAGAAGGTGACAACCGAGGATGAGATGGCTGGATGGCATCACTGACTCAATGGACATGAGTTTGAGTGAATTCAGGAGTTGGTGAGGGACAAGGAGGCCTGGTGTGCTGTGATTCGTGGGATTGCAGAGTCAGACATGACTGAGCGACTGAACTGAACTGAACTCATTCAACCCATATATCCCAGTTCTACAATTTTTTCTAGAAATGTTTATTACTTGTGTCCAAATGCTAAATGAGTTTAATCAGGGTGATAGTTATAAAAATTATTATGATACCACTTCCTGTACACATTAACTTTAGACGCAAATTATTAAATTAGTGTTTTTAGTGATTTTTGCTAAATGAACAAAATTTATCTCTTTTATAGAAATTGTTTTCAAGTTAGATTATGAGTTTTGTGTGTTTCTGATGATTCTGAATGAAATATAAATGCAAAGAACTATATTTTTTTGCAGCTCAGTTTTTTATTTCAGAAATATTTCATCATCTGGATAATGGTCAAACTCTGAAGGCCCGGGTACTGCTCCCATTTCACCAGTGACTATGATGTGATCCTGGGTCTGTCAAGAAACTCAGATTAAAAAATTTTTCATCTCCTCACAGATTTAAAAATATTAATAAATCCCTCCTCCAGAGTTTACAAATAAGTAGACAGAAGCCTATAGGAATTAACTGAGTTACAGAGACATTATATGTAAATAGAGGTTCAGCTGGTGGAACTCTTAGTTCAGTGTTGTTTTCACTATACATACAATTGTTCTAAAACTTTTGCTCCTCATTTCTAAAAATGAGGAGAATATATCCTGTGATTGTTTTTGTGCCTGCTCAGTCACGTCAGACTCTTTGCAACCCCATGGACTGTAGCCCACCAGGCTCTTCTGACCACGGGATTTTTCAGTCAAGAATACCTGAGTGGGTTGCCATTTCCTTCTCCAGGGGATCCTCCTGACCCAGGAAGATCCAACCCATGTCTCCTGTACCTCCTGCACTGGCAGGAGAATTATTTACCACTGAGCCACCTGGGATCAGGTAAGAATCAGATCATGAGAGTCCCTTGGACTGCAAGGAGATCAAACCAGTCAATCCTAAAGGAAACCAGTCCTGAATATTCATTGGAAGGACTGATGCTGAAGCTCCAATACTTTGGCCACCAGATGGAAGAACTGACTTATTTGAAGAGACCCTGATGCTGGGAAAGATTGAAGGCAGGAGGAGAAGGGGATGACAGAGGATGAGATGGTTGGATGGCATCACCGATTTGATGGACATAGGTTTGAGCAAGCTCCAGGAGTTGGTGATAGACAGGGAAGCTTGGCCTACTGCAGTCCATGAGGTCACAAAGAGTCAGACATGACTGAGCAACTGAACTGAACTGAGCCACCTGGGAACTGGTAACTCTTTTTAATGGTTATTATAAGTATAGAATGAAGAGAAATAAATGAAAAATATTTGTGAATTCTAGATTGTCCTCGGTTATGGCTGAGACCATTTTCCGACAATTCTGGTTTCTGACACTTGGACCTTGATTCTGAAGTCCCTTATTGTAGTGAAATAGATACAGTAAAGTAGGTATAAACATGAAATCTATGTCTTAATTTAAAATTAGTTAATAGTGGATAGTGAATAGTGGAAAATATTATAGAAATTACCACATTTCTTCTGTTTTATCCCTCAAAATAGCAATTTTAATTATCAGCTATCATCAGAAATGTTTCCATATCACAGATTCTTTTCTTCTGTTTTCCTAATTACAGTATATATGTATCTAGTATTGTAGAAAGTTAGCAATTTGTCAGCCTAGAATAGCAAACAGAATATCAGGGACAGTGTGTTTGAGTACATTTCCAGTTTATAAGCAAGTCTTGGTTGGATAGCTCTGTTTGTGAAGTAGAAATATGGTCAACAGACCCTTAGTCCTTACAGTCCACAGAGAAGACTAAATCTGCTTCTGATTCTTACATGATCAACTACATAAAATATTGATACAGTTAAGTGATGCATTGCTGTTCATCTCTTTGTACTCAAATTTCATGTATATTTACAAAGGGACACTGATCTGGAAGCAGACTGAGACAGTTATCTTAATATATTAAAAGTTGGTACAACAGATTGCAAAATAAGTTTATTTTCCAATTCTCCCACTTTCCATTTGTATACAGAGTTTGGACCTACATTTTGATCCCAGCTTCTAGTCTATTTATTTTCTTTCCATTTTAAGTTTAATTTACAGAATTAAAACCCGTATAATTTACAGATCCTAAAAACCGAATTCTATTACCTCTGTTGTGTGCTCTGTCCAAACAATCCCAACAACTTGATCCAACAGTCCGTGTGATCCTTTAGTTGGAAGGAATGTGAAAGGTAGGAAGTCAGCAGTGTCCATATTCTTAATGAATGTCAGCCCTTGAAGCTGGGGTCACCTGCAATAAGAGATTCAAAAGCTGCTAATTAGCATCACTACTTTAAAGTAGAAGAGGAAAAATTTATTGGGATCCTGGTCAGTTCCACTATAACAGCTTTCTACAGCCTGGATGACCTCTCTAGGCAGGGCCCGTTACGGACAAAATAATTATGTATCTAACAACTTCTTTTATGATGAACTGAATTAATCAGAATGTTTCCCTGCAGAATGAAAATTAAATATAAAGCCCTGTTCAACATTCTGAACCTAGTTTACAAAGTTTGCTTGAATACAAGCAAATATACAAGTGAACAGTATCCTATCTTTGGAACAACCCAAGAACACAAAGTTCTTGGAGAGTGCTGGACTGCTATACAGTCAGAAAGTTAGTATAAGCTCTGGGAGGTATAGCCTCTTTCATAGAGGAAACAGCAAGGAAGGCATTATCATTAAGGACAAATAGTTATTACTAGAAGTGTCTTTATCTTTAGTTCTCCCTTATTGCAAGAACTACTCTCTTGCCAAAGGATAGCCTTTAGTTTCTGTTGAGAACACTCTTAAGGGATCAGATCAAATTCTGGGTTTTTTCCTTGGACTCTAAAGGGTGAGAAATGTCCTCTGCTTGCTTTTAAGCTGGCTTCCCCTCTGAGAGGCAGCTGCTTCTGGTTTCTGGCTCCGGATGAATCCTTCACTCAGGGGGTTGCTGAGGAAGCAGATCTGCTCAATCTGAGTTGCTGCATATTCTCCAGCCCTCCATATTCCCAGCCTGAACTGTTGGGCTTTACCCCTCACAGTTTAGTAACAACATCTGAAATCCTCAGGATAAGAGAGAGCTGGGCAGATACTGCTTTGTTCTGCCTGCCTCTTCTCTTGTACCAGCAAGAACAATAAACTACAAAGTTGCGAATCCCAGTTTTGCCTTTGCTATTTGTTTGTCCATAGGCAAGTTACATACCTTTCTGTATTTTAGTTTTATTATCCTTAAAATAGTAACTATAGTTTTGAAAAGATTGTTCAGAGTCATATGTGATATTTTATGTAAAACATTTTGGAATAGGGTAGGACTTATATGGGCTTCCCAGGTGGCACTAGTGGTAAAGAACTTTCCTGCCAGTGCAGGAGACGTAAGAGAAGTGGGTTCAATCCCTGAGTCAGGAAGATCCCTGGGAGGAGGGTATGGCAACCCACTCAAGTATTCTTGCCTGGAGAATCGCATGGACAGGGGAGCCCGGTGGGCTACAGTCCATAGGGTCACAAAGAGTCAGACATGACTGAAGCAACTTAGCATACACGCACACGTGCACAGGACTTATATAAATAGCTATTTTTCCCCTCTGAAACTTTTTATTAAGCTTCCAAGAAACAGGAGAGATTAATGGTAGGTGGGGAAGAGTCCTGAGGATTTGTGTTGGCAGTTCCTTTATGATATGACCAATTAAGATGTTGTTTTTTGAAGAAACATGTACTTCTGTCCCTGTGTGCCTTATCTCACCCAGAGTGGGACCCCCCCTCTCTACCTGTCTGTATGCCTAACGATCTTCAGAGTTTCTTCCCTCCTAAGTTGCAGGTGGGATGGGGAGTATAATAAGAAATATTTTCTGGTACAATGCCTCTCTACTAGATGCCACTTGTGTGCCAATACATTCCAACTTTTATAACAGTGCTTTCTACAAAAGAAGGAGCAAGAATGTCATGGTCTAGCTAATAGCAGTGACTGTGTACCTTTAGAAATATCTTGCAAAGTATATTGCCTCCACTTTTCCTCATTGTTTCATCTTCATTTCCTTAAAACATATACAAATACATGCTAAGATAATTAACAAATAAGTAAATTAGCTAGGGGTTGAAGAAGGACTTGGCCAGTTAGAGATTGGAGAGGGTAGGGGACAATGATAGTGAGGAAGATGAGGGGAGACAGTACAAAGTAACCTCAAGAACCTAAAACTTAAATTAGTAGGAGGGGTGGATGAGAATCCTTGGAATGCTCATAGATTTATAGTCATCTAAGTAGAGTACTTGAGGAATACTTTGGTCTTGGTACTATTTCAGTAGTCCAGGCAGAAGTGAAATGACTAAGTGAGCAAATTTTGACACTGAGAAAGTTGGAATGCATTATGTGTGGAAGATGCTAAATGGAAATAGATTTGCACATGAAGTAATAAACTGACTATAAAAGTAGAAGAATGAGTCATTTCAGGTGACTTGGAGGTCTCATTGATGTGTTGAGTCTGGATAGGGTCATATCCAGAATAAAGAGGATCAGTTGTATGTTTTAGATGCCTAGTGAGATGGAAAAGTGCATTGGAGGAGGTACTTAGATCTCTCTGCCACCTTTTCTTTTCTGGGGGGTGAAGGGATATATCCTCCAGAAAAAATAGCAGGCAAAAGCCTTGAGAGTTCAGAGGTCTGGCAATAATGATCTTCTCTGACCCAGACTTTCATATGCAGAAGTTAAAACAAGGGTCCAGAGCAACCCCACACACTCACCACAACCTTAGCAGCGTAATACACCTTGGAGATCATTAGGCTTAACCCCCACTTGCCTTTTCTCCCTTTTTATAGCATCTTTGCAAGAAGCCGGGGGCTTCCAGGTTATCTTCTATCCCTTCTCATCTCTGTATTGCTGTGTACATCTCCAAATCCCAAATATTTCCACTGTTCCCCTTGGAACTCTTAGTCTGGATACTAGGTATCCAGATGTAGAACTATCCTTAACCCACAGTGTGACTCTGAGTAAGTATGTTTGTTTAGATTTCATCATCTGAAAAATTATATTGTCGGACTAGGTTAGTGGTTCTTAGCCTGGGGTTGAGGGGCTCATAAGCCTTCAGTGGGCTTCAGGTGATATGTGCATCTCTTATACTGTATGTAAGATTTCGAGGTTATCTGCCCAAGTGTACATTTTTTTCCACATACCAAGATCTGCGACCCTGAAATGGAGTAGAAGTCTTTGAAGTTCCTTACAGTCCTAACTTCATATGATTCTAAGTTTTGAAGGTGGACGGCAGAAGAACAGCTGATGTTGCACTGCCACAATTAGGAGGCAGTCTCAGTCCTGCCATATCCTGAGTTATTCACGGCTCTTTTCTCATTTTGGTTTATATCGCTTGTAAAATGAAGGCACTGGACTAGATTATTCAAACAGTTTCTTCCAATTGAATAAATACATGTAACAAACCAGATCAACACAAAGAAACAAAACCTGGTAGTAAGCTTGGAAATTCAGTGATCCCTGCGGAGTCCTCAGGAGTCAAAATCCCAGACACGCTAATGTTCTAAGAGCAGGAAGATGGAGAAGTGGTTCCTTCATCCAATTCAAGCTGAGGGACTCAGCTACTTTCTCAAAGATGGGAATCAGGGCTTCAGGATGACTGGGAATGACTTTCTCCAGAGAAACTTAGGATCTAATATCTTAAAGTTTAACTTCATAAATCCTGACATAGATTATGGAAAAGATATTAAAGTTTTGGAGAATTTATTTTGAAGGTTTAAATAGGCTAAAATAGGTGTATAGGTTTAAATAGGTGTATAGGTTAAAGTTCCTCTGTGAGTCCGCTTTTCTCATTAGAATCCAGATAACATTTTATTTAGAAAATGAATTTGTCACAACTTGCATAATTTTGATTTGTTTCACTTTTCTCGCAGCTCTCTCCTCCTGCCCCTCATGCCCTTTCCAGTGCCTGTTATTTTTGTCTTTATTGAGTGTGTCCCGTGTGCTCTGGAAAAGAAATTCACAACCAGGTTGGAAAAGAAAATTACAACTAGGTTCTAAGAACACACATAGCACTTAGAGGAGGTTGCCTGATGCCACCTCTCCTTCCCCGAAACAACGTGGTCTTCGGCCCAGCAAGGTGAAAGTGGGAGCCTGAGCCCAGAAATCCCTTATTCTTTCATTCTACACCTACTGCATGCCAGAGCCTATGCTTATCACAGTCAGATGAGGCACACTCCCTACTCTGCACTCTCAGAGTAACAACAAAACAAAGCTGGATCCTTCCGCCCAGGGATTTGCCGCAGAATCTACTCTGTGTCCAGTGTTTCGCTCCTTCCTCCCCTGAAAATGGGGAGGCCAGTCCTGTGATGACAAGGAAAGTGTCTCTGGCCAGTAGACAAGTTGTCTTCATTACTCCCGTGAGCAGTGGGATTGAATGGGATATTTTACTGGGCCTGGCCCGAACTTGGCTGTACCTCGAGGGCCCATTAGGCTGCAGGTCACAGCAGCTGGAGCCCATGCGCCCAGAGCCGGTCACGCGTCTGTGCTGCCCGCTCCAGGAGGCACAATGGAGTCATTGACTATTTATTTACTCCGTACAACAAGGCCGCTGTTGACTTAATTACGGGAGCCTCCCTTTCACCCTAGGGATCTTTAAATGACTAACTGGAAGCTACATTGCCACTAACTCATCTACCTTAACTTCTTTAAAATCCGAGTGTTCCCTGCCTGGGCGTGGGCAATAGGCATGCAGGGAACAGGAGGGCCTGGAGTGGTGACCCGCCGGGTAGACTGTTCTGCTTGAAAGCCGGATAGCGTTTGTAGGGAGTAAGTTTCTGAGAGCTTCAGGGCTGGTCTGAGTCAGGCGCTGGCCCCAGGGTGTGGAGGGCCACAGGGCTGCGTCACGAGCCCGCAGGCGAGGGATTAGCTCTACCAGGACTGCAAGAAAGGAAGCAACAAAAGGACACAGGCTTGTCTCCAGCTCAGCCAGCCAGTCCCTTGGGGGTGCAGGATCTCTCTACTTCCGGAGCTTAGGAATCAAGAGACCGGACTGTCCCCAGGGATGAGGGCAGCTCCAAGGGATCTCACCAGGCCCCCTCCTTACACAGCCGGTTTGAAAACTGTCTCCCGGCCCAGCGCGCCCAGCCTGGTGCCGCTCATCCTCAACTTAAACTTCACAGCGAATCCGGCTGCTTGCCAACTTTCTCTGGGGGCAACTTGCAAAGTCTCTGCTCTAGTTAATATTGTAGGGCCGAGGATAAAATAGCGACGGTATTGAATAGATGTTGACTTTTCCGACCCAGAGGAGTGGAAATCGGGGATTGTTTGCAGAAGCTAATCGTTTCTACTCAGAAGCAGGGGGAGCCGGGTTTGCTCGCCGCCGGCTGCCCCTCCCTGGAATCCGGGCTTCGAGAAGTCTCGGAAATTTAGGTACCCCCTGCCCAACTCGGGCCTATTTAAGAAGTTTGCTGGAGATTTTAGACCGGCGGCCTCCAGGCCTGAAGGCTCCCCTTGGCTTCTTTCCCCAGACTTTGAGTCTGAGACCAACGGTTCGGCGCCCACCAGATCTCGAACCCAACTTCCTTCTGCGATTTATTTGGATTGGGAGGTCAGGGATCTGGGAGGAAAGTAGGCGTCTGCCACTGAGGCTCCAGACGGGCTCAGGGACTGTCCTTCTGCCCCCAGCCTCTGACTCTAGGGATTGTCTCTGCTTTTAGAGATGGAGGCAGGGAGATGGGCGCCTTGATGGCAGGTCTAACGGAGTACAAATACCCGGGGGAAGCCCACTGATAAGGGTGCATTTGCGGTGGAGGTGGGGGTGAAGCGCAGGTCAAGGTTCTTCTCATGGGGAAATGACAGAAGTTGGACTAAGAGGGCCACTTTGGAGACTACCAGCTTGCTCCCCAAATCCTGGCAGCAGAGTAGATCCGTTGCTATGGTTTCGGAGAGGTATAAAAGCCACCACCCTGAACAAAACGCGCGCGAGCTCCTTCTACCTGTTGTCCACCACCCAGGGCCAGGCAAATCCGTTGACGATTTGCATCACTCCCTAACCAAGCATCACGTTTCCAGTCGCCCCATCTGAGTAGGCAGGCGTATACGGTGGGGGAAGTCCAGGCCGGGGAGTTCATTATGTCCAAGTGTGTGTGGGCGCCCAGAATGTTCTCACCTTAGCTCCTACGGTCCAGGGACGAGCGCTGCGCCCTGGTGGCCGCGGCGGCCCGGAGCTTGTAGGGACCGCGGGGAATAGAGCGCGGCGCCTTTAAAGCAAGAGGCGAGGAACCCCCGCCAGGAGGCGTGTCTGTCTCCGCCGCCGCCGCGGCTCCGCGGTCTTCGTCTCCGCCGCCGCCGTCACTCGCGCTCGGCGCCCGCGGCTGCGCTGCTCTGTCCGGGAGCCGGGGACTTCCCGCCCGACCTCCTCCGGCTGCTCCTCCCCGAGGACCACCCCTCCCCCTTCCCGCCCACCTCACCCCCAGCAAAAGGTAAGGGCTTCCCTCGGGTGGGCTCCGCTCCGGGCTGCCTCCGGAGACGTCTGTTCCCACGAGGACAGGAGAGACCCGGGCTGGGCGAGGGGCATTATCCGCCTGGAGAGGAAGAAGGCGCGGTGGAGCGCGGTGCTCTCGGGGCACCCGCTGGACCGACTAGCTACGAGTGGCTTTGTCCCGCTCGCCTCAGCCAGTTCCCGTCAAGGATGCAACTGGCTCGGTTGGCTGCAGGCGCTCGCGTTCTCCCCACAAAATAATTTAATAAGTGGACGTGTCAGGAAGTGGCCTCAGCTACTGGGACTCACGCGAGGCGAAGAGAGACAGATGGCAAGAAGCTGTGTGTCCGCCTGCGGGTCTGACCAACTCCCCAGCCTCCCTTCCATCAGCCCGTTCATCTATTAACCCTGCTCCTTAGTTCGGTGCTGAGGAAGTACAGACATTAATTTTAACTGGTGCCAGTATTAAGAGCCTCTGAAAAAAACTCGGAGGGTGTCCCATTAGGGTGAGGGGAGTGGTGTTACCAGGGTGGATCATAAACGTCAAGAACTTTTAATGACTCTCATCCTCTGATATTTTTACCTTCAAAGAGTTCCTTACTAAACTAGGGAACCTGGCTGAGGCACCTTAGAAAATGATATCCAATTTAGGGACGAGGAGAGGTTAGAAAACTTAACTACTACTATCCTGATGGTAACGCACAGATTATCTTCTCTCATTTCTTCATCTTCATGCTGTAAGTATCATGTCATCAGAAATTACCTTATGGATTGATGGTTATTTTAATTTCACAGCAGATCATGATTCATTTGAATCTTAGTTTGTAGTTTAGCTGCTGAAGATAGGCACTGATATTTCAATCTTGATTTGTATAAGTTCATTACCTTGTAACTTTTTATGTAAATCATTCCTCTAACCACCAAAGCAGCTTCCAGTGGCCCTAGAAACTTATTAAACAAAAAAATGAAACACACAGAGGGAAGGTGTTAGAGAAATAAATGATGCTAGAAATCTTACCTGTTTTCTTCTATTTAAACCCATTAAAGATTACACAGTTCTGAAAATTTTTAAAAAAGGTTTCAGGTCATGTGAATCTATTCCAATTCAATTTCTTAATTAAGATACACTTCTTTTCTCATCTAAAAATTAATTAAGCTCTAAATGTCATTAATCATCAATGCAGCAGAATGTTGGTGTAACAGCTGAAATGTGTTCAGAATCACAAGGGATTGCATAGCATAGCACTCATAGTTAGGAAGGGTGAAGTGCAAATATGCAACAGTGTGGTTTTAACTGATATCAGCTCTGACATTATTCTCTGGCACCTCTAATGCCATGGATGAACAGGCTGTTTATTTTAGCTTAGCTGCAATACAACAGGCCACATGCATGGAAGAATAGGTCAGGTGCAACTATAAGATGAGGTTTTTCAAATGTCACATATCAGCAGGACTTTGGTGACAAGTCAAGTGGAATTCTTAGAAAAAATTCCACGTGAAAAACTGAAATATAGATATAACATGAAAGAACCTTTGAAAAACACCTTTGAAATTCAGGTTATCCTGGGATATGTATTTGCTATTTCTTGCAAAAGGTAGAGGCATTGTCTTTTAAAACCTTGTGCTATAAGGATTATTACACATTTGTACATGCCCCAGCAGGTGGCAGCTAACTAGAATAAGATTCATTTTCACTGGGAGAACAGAAAACTAAAATTGCTTCTCAAGTAATAGTGCCCAAGAATAAGAGGTCATTAGTGTCAGTAAATATAAAAATAGAGTAAAAAATGAAGCTAATGGCTTTTTGTTGCTGTTATTGGAACAAGCTCTGGGTGAACATGGAATGCATTTTGTTCTTTGCTAATTTATCATGGGCTTGATATTTTCATGTCAGCCTTCTATCTGTGTGGCTTCTTTTTTCTTTTCTTTTTTAGGCTTACTTTTAGACACAGCTCCTCTGTATGTGTGTGTATATGTGTGTGCATTTGCAGTTTGTCATCACTGCTTTGACCTTGGAACCTACAGAGCTTTGGCTCCTGGAAGTAAAGGTTGCCATATGGTTAAAATGAGAGAGAGAGAGAAAAAAAAGGCAATCAAAACCATGGAGTAAGGTGTATGAACCTCAGAATTACTAAATATATATGATTGTCTGACACCACTAGCGTTTTTTTTTTCTTTTGAGGAGCAAATTACAAATTTAAGAGAGTTAAATATGATCAGTAAATACTATATAATGACTCTTATCAATCCTTCATCTAGACCCAAAACTATGATGTATGGTATCAGTATTGCGGAGAAACTTGTAATAACTTCAGAATTGACATACTATAAGTCATCTTCTACACCATCAGATCATTTTGTTCTGATATTGGGGAGGTAATTTTAGGGGTTTTATTGTTGTTGTTGTTGTTTTTGCCCCGGGAGTGAGTGAAGTTTAGTGAGAAAGAATGAGAATTAGTCTGATAACCCTGTAAGAGACAGAAATCTGAAGGTGAAGAATTCTAAAGTGATAACTAATTATACATTTTAGAAATGTCTTCAGCCACTGAACACTGACAGAATTATTCAGTATTCTTAATTTTGGTGGTCTCTCAGGCAATCTTCTGCACTGAGAAATAAGTAGTTTAGTGCTCATGAGGGGACTCACAGTTAATGTAAATGAGTGGCTTTTGTAGTAGTATGCCTTGGAAAGGGATGGCTATTGGCACATCCTGGGTATGTGAAGCAATCCCCATTAAGTCACACTGAAATATACACACAACACAGTTGACAAAATAGTCTTCTTGACAATGTGAACAATGTAGTAATTCAAACTCCTAATATCTGTATAGTAGAAATACACAGTGTCACTTCCAATGGTACATTACCCATTCAATGTACTACTTTCACTGTACTGCTCCAAAATAAATCTACGTCTGGAGCGCTGTCCGCGGTACTGAAGAAAGGTCGTCTCTTGTCTTGTAGAAGTTCAATTGGACAGGTGGAGTTGCTGTCTATGGTGTTGAAGTTTTTCAGAGTAGCTGATGGATGTAAATGAACCTAATTTAGCATATGTGCAAAACTGGTTCTTTGGGGGCCAATTAATGGTAAGAAAATTTTGCAATAGACTTTTTACTGCCTAATTTACTATGTAAGAACTTCATGAATCTGGAAGCTTGATCTTTCAGTACAGCTAGATACCCAATAAATAATCTCACAAAACCTAAATAGTTTAGGATGCTAGTTTTAAGTAGAAAATTTACAACTGTAATATCAAATTCCATTAACAGAATATATGAACCAGGAGTTATGGTACATTTTGTTTTCTCAAGTTCCATTAAATGCTAACTATACTGCAAAACTGCCGTATTTTGATTAGCCATATCAGAACGTGCTCTTTTTAGGTAGAAGATCTCAATTATATTGATATAACAAATAAGAATATTTATTTTTGCCCTGGAAATCATTATTATCTCTCTTAGGATCAAAAAGAAAAAGGACAAATAGAATGGATTAAATGAGGCAGCAAATACAAGACAGGGCATGTTGGGCTGTACATGCTTTACAAGAGATATTTTAAACATGGACTGAAGGAGTCGCTAGATACCCTTGGTTTTAGCACAAGGTGTTCCCTTTAAAGTGCTCAAATAGTCAGATTATTTGATTGAATTGCCTGCTACACTGCAGAACTAGCCATTCATGATATTTATTTTTGACACTGCAGATATGCCTCCATTAAAAAAAAAAAAATCAATGCCCACCTAATGCCTTTGCAGAATGTAGGTTTATTTTCAGATCAGCATTTTATACTATCTTAAGAAAAATAGATTTAAGAAATCTTGCTATCTAGAAGACATACTTCTCATATCACTCATTTAAAAATTAGATATTCTTCAAATATGATATGATCTGATAACTTTTTCATAAGTGTTAACATATGTCCTCTTGATTATGAAAAAGATATTACTTTTAAGATACAGTTTCAGCAATTTGCCTTTTGGGCTTTCTAACACTTAAAAATATTAATATATTTATCACTGTTCAATTTATTTTCACTTACTAATATAACTATTATGGTTGGATATTTTATCTATATGCATCATAGAGGACAGCTAAACTACAAAAATATATAATTATGTACTTTTTTTCTTGAATAAATTGTGAAAGCCAAGACAGTCACTGTCTGGGGACTCTGATTATTCTGATCAGAACACTAGAAAATAAGGCATTTTTAGACAAAACCATGACACTCAATGCCACTTAAGCTACAATTCCATATTTCATGTCTTCAAGAAAAAGATATCCAGAAAATCAAAGTGAGAAGAAATTTGGGCATAAATTATTGAAGCCTTTGGAGTTTGCTGCACCTTTTCAAATATCATTGTATTTTAATATATTCACAATTATTTTAAGATAAGGTAAAAAATGGGTGGGGAAATACGATTCCTTCATTTTATTTCAACATTTCCTCCCTAAAAGTCCACTTGCAGAATGTATTTTTATTGCTAGGTAGTAATCAAAGAATGTCTCACTCAAGTTTTTAAAGACTATCTTTACCTCTCCAATAGTATTTCAATCTATATTAATGCCTAGGCAAAATTCTAAAAGTATAAAAAGACCCTCATTCAGCCTAAAAACAAGTTACATATGCAGTAAATTTCTGTTTTGGACCACTTCTTTATTTACAACTCCTAGGCAAAGTGACTTTGACTTAGGTTGTCATTTATTAAAATTCATCTGTTGATGTAGGAAGTCCACTTGCATGCCTCAGTCACTATCTTAGTAAAGACTTTTACTGGAAATAAAAGCACTTCCCCCCCCCCACGTAAATAAATCCAACTTCCTCGTTGCAACTCAAGGTGGGCGACCAGACTGGTTGCATAATAGATATTGGGAAGCTCACTGGCAGGAAGCCTTAAGAGGCAAGCAGCTATCTCAATTTTTCTCACTTAATCTTGGCTTCACGTCAGAAGCTGTGCAGCAGTGCAGTGGAATAGGGCCTGGCGAACCCTTTGCGAGCAAAGCGCCTTTGTGTTGGGACCGTGGATCGCACCCGGCGCGCCTCGGCGGTTTCCAAGGCTGGATTTCCTATTGATTTTCCTCCTCCTCTGCTTCCCCAGGCTCGCGCGGCCGGACATTGTGGGTGTGCGTGCTGGCTTTCTCCCGGATGCTCCCCGACTAACATGGATGTCCCACCATCCCTTGCAGTGGAAGGTTGCTCCTTGGCGCAGTGAGTGAAGAGCATGCAGCGATTGCTAATCGGTTTGGGAAGCGGAGACTCCTTCCTCTCTCTGTGACCATGCCGTGATCGTGTCTGCGGCCACCACTCGACGCATCCTCATTCTTACCCAAACCGGGAGCCTAACACTAGATCGGGGAAGTGGGTGCTGCGCGTGTGGACACAGAAACACCATGAAGATTATTTCCCCGGTTCTAAGTAATCCAGTCTTCAGGCGCACCATTAAACTCCTGCTCTGCTTACTGTGGATTGGATATTCTCAAGGAACCACACATGTATTAAGATTTGGTAAGATTCCCCATCCCTCTCCATTGCCTGCTATCCAGCTCAGAGGCAGCCGGATGTAAACAGGCGTGTTGGCTCTGCTAAGCGGGTGGGCTCTGTGCATTTCGACCTGTTCCCTGCTCCGATGCTTTCCGGGGTTTGAAAGGACGCACTTGTGCTTTTCATTTCATTTATTTCCCCCCTTTTTATAAAAAAAAAAAAAAAAAGCCGCGGAAGGATGCAGCGAGTGTCAGTGTGTGGTAGTGGTCGCTGCGTTACGTTACCTCCCCGTGGTAGCCAGTGTCAGAGTCGGTAACGACGCTGGGGGTACGGCCACCACCGCTGCTCCCGCTTGTCTCCCGGGGAGCCTCCGGGCTTGGCTCACAGCTCCTTCCCCAAGAACGTGAGCGGCTGGGGCTACACGCCTCTCAGATGCCCGGCTGATGAGTTAATATCTGGTAACTCTTTGGCAAGTTGGCGCCTGTCCGCTTCCGTGTGGGACCTGGACAGGTCTGCAAGTGAAGGGCACTAATCTTTTTGATTTGTCATCAGAGAGAGCCTTTTTGGTTAATCTCTCCATTTTTTCAATGCCTGGTGCCTTTATGGTTACGAGGAGCTTTAAAAAGATACTGTTGTAAGACTGAAGGTACTTAACACAGGGAGGCTGCTGTTTGAGTGAAGTAGCGTCAGAAGGAAGGGTTTCTGTCTGTTTTTAACTTGTGAGTCTTCTCACATCTTGCTCGCTGTACCTCCCGGACTAATACATGATAAACAGTGATGATAGAGGCCGAGGGAGTCTGTGTATGGGAGCCTAAATCTGCACCTTTATTTCACTTGTAGCATGACTTAAAAAAAAAAAAAAAAAAGCTGAAATGGCAATTATATATTAGGGGAATGCATTGTTTTTCTTAAGAAATCAGGTTTCTTTAGGGCTCAAAGGGAAATCTAAACATGAGACTCCAGTGGAAAGGTTTACTTGGAGGAAATGAAGATTTACTTGGAGGAAATGAAGCGTGGGCAACACTCAGCTTCTCTCCACTGGCCAATGGAGTTTCAGTAGGAGAACTAGTCAGGAAAAGTTTCCTTAAGTAGATAAGAGCCAGAGAAGAGAAAGCCAGCAGGGTAGAGGCTCCCACTGTGGGCGCCTCCTTTGACAGTTCAAGTGGATTTAGACCAAAGAGTGCAGGAAACCATATAATCCTGAGTATGTGTCTTTGAGATAAAAGCAGATACATTAAGTCACTCAAATTTAAATCAAAGAGTGATTGCCTGCATTTCCCATTATGTCAGCAGCATCTTCTCTCTTGTCTGTTTCTTATACGCTTTTCCTATAATGATCAAATTTATCATCTATCTGGGGCTTTGTGGAACCTGGGTAGGAATGCTTTCACATACGGAGAAAGGGAACCCTTCCTTCCCTCCCCCACCAAAATATAGACACACCTGGAGCCCACAGGACTGATAATGAGAAAAGACAATAAGTGGATTCCTACTGTTGTAGTTTTCCTGCTTTCTGCATGCCTTTAGATGGTACTTAAGCACGTTGCTCTTAGCAACAAGAGTCTACAGGAATGCTTGATTCTTTGGATGAAATTAAACGGGTCCCTGTATCATTGGAATGGAGAAAGAAATGGCAACCTACTCCAGTGTTCTTGCCTGGAGAATCCCAGGGACGGGGGAGCCTGGTGGGCTGCCGTCTATGGGGTCGCATAGAGTCAGCCACGACTGACGCAACTTAGCAGCAGTAGCAGTATCATTGGAAACGTGTGTGTGTTCAGTTGCTCTGCTTCAAGCATTGTAAGTGCCAGTTTGGTAGTTTTGCCCAATATTTTGTGTAGTACAACCTACTTATTTGGAATACCGAGGTGTCTTCTGAACTGTGTTTGTGAATGAGTGTCTTAGTGTGTTTGAGGACTAAGGGGGGAAAAGAAGAAAGCTGGAACCCGGAAAATGGCCACCAATACTCTAAAGATTTAATTATTGCTGCTCTGGTCTTGCAGCATAATATTTGCTGAATCATTAGATTGTTACATTCGCTGATCATTTCATATCTTCATATTAAAAATCTTGGCGACTGTAGCAGACTGTGTAGCAGCTTTCCAAAAGAGCTGACACACACACAAAAATACATTTTCCTAGACCAGTGCTTACTAAGAATGTCCTTAAGAAATAGGAGTAGGAAAACACCTTCACACCTGTGCCTTGCTGCCTTAAACCAACTGTCCAGTTTCTAGATAACCTGTTATTTTCTCCATTAACTTCAAACATCTTCCACGCAGAGATCCATTTTCTCTGGTTTGTGACTCGAGCTGAGTGGGGAAGGATTGTGTACATTATAACCGTTGGAACATTTCCCTGATGGAGATATTTTGATGCAATAGAGGGAGTTTTATCTTCTTCTGGGAAAAACATGTGCTGAATGAAGTGGAGGTTGGTTGCGCGCCTATGAGCCACTCTTGAGAAATGTTATTTCAACTTCAGTTGAAAAGGTGAACCAGAGCCTCACCGCTGGCCCAGAGCCTTGGAAAGGAAGGGGGTTGACTCGCTAGTGGAGCAGCTGCCTCTGGGGCGCGGGTGAGGAGGTGGCCTCTAGCCCCTTCCCCCTCCGACCCTGGTGGGGCCTCTGCCAGCCGCTCGGCGCCTCTGAAGCGGCACTATGGCAACCGCGGGCCCAGTTCGGCTAGCGCCCCATCCTCAGCCCCCTTTCCCGTAGGTGGTGGAAAACCACCGTCGTGGGCTCTAAGCAGTCCTTTCCCGGTTTTCCCCGTTCCCACTATGACGGTGACTTGACCCTGCGTCCTCCCACCAACGGGTGTGGGTAGGGGAGCAGCTTAGAGTGCTAACTGCTACTTGCCGAGTCCCTAGCTACCCCCGCCCATCTTCTGGACGGATGATCAGTCTCTCTCGCTCTCTGTCTCTCTCACAAACACACTCTCGCGCGCGCGCTGACAAACGCACTCTCGGGAAGCACGTCCACCACTCTGGCACAATGCCTCCTCTTTGGTTCCCAGGAAAACTTCCTGCAGTCGCGTGCGCCAGCGCCTGTATCCCGGCGCCCCCTCCCCGTCGCCTGACCTGGGGCTGCACACCCGGGCCTGCTACTCCGAAGATGCTTTGCAAACACCTCCGGGAGACCGTCTCCCGAGCGCCCACACCAGGGAGCTTTCCCGAAGCTTTCGGGCAGACCGGGGCGTTGGGGGAGCCACCTGAGGATCAGCCTAGGGTCAGCTCCTCGCTCGTGGGCGGGCCGGCGCCGCTCCTCGGGTGGGTCGTGGCGGATTCCCCTCCTAAGATCTTGGTTTGGCCCAGCCTGCCTTCTCCAGGGCGACCACCCAGCGGGCGCGTGCACACGGTGGTGCTTGGACAGTTAGGGGGTTAGTTTCCCCGCTCCAGGTTAGGTCGAACGTCCGGGGGTCGGCGTTTCCCTGCGCAGAACTGCCACGCCCCCGCGGGCCCTCTTTGGTGCGTTCCGGCCCCGCAGCCGGCGGCAGTGGCGGGCGGTGTAAATGAGGCACCTTTGTCTCCCCGCAGCTGCGGCCCGGCCCAGCCGGCGATTGGAGGGGCGCAGGCGGCATCCTTTTGTCCCCGGGGGTGTGGACCCCACTGCCTCGTTCTCCCAAAGTGACAGTGACTCGGTGGTACTTGAACGTTTCTTTTGTTACTTTCACCACCCTCTCTTCCGGGTCCGCTCGACCCCCGCTCCCCGGAAAGCAAGGGGAGGAGGAGAAGCCAGCTGGGGAGCGGGCTCCGCGCAGGGCTAGCAGTCCCGTCCGGAGTTTGGGGGGAAGGGAGCTTTGGTATCTTCTTTAAGGAACCAATCCCCGAACCATCACTTGTTTAGGATCTTTGAGGTTGAGTTGATCACATTCCTTATCTCAAATGGCATTTCGAATGCCAAGAACGAAGACGTGAACCCAAACTTTCTCTCAAACTCGTGGGCAGCTTCTCCAAGACTGTTCTCTAGGAAAAGCTGAGCTGGTTTGTGGTAGGCCACTAATTCCCTTCAGTTGTCGACCTAGCTTTTCTCTTCGGCGTGCCAGTAGGGCGGCTTTCTTAAAAGGCTTTCCCAGGCGAGGTCTTCTCAGGACGCGCTCGGATCTCTTGGCACACTGTGCGCTGGCCCTGCGTCCATGCACACGCGTAGCCTCCTCGTTGTGCCCAGGCCGAAGGTGAAGGCCGCCAGCTCAGGGACAGCCCAGGTTATAAAGCCCACAGGGTGAGAGGGAAGGGAATGGGTTCCTATGGAAATCCCCCTACTTAGTGGCTAGTTCATGTGCTCCCAGACATAATAATTAGCAGCAGATGTACTACATCATAGAGGAGTGTGAGCGAATTGGCTGGGCTTGGAAGCTGCCACTCTCTACAAGTTCTTTGAAAGAGATTTTTCTTCCTTTGGGAGGTAAGGTGGGCGGGAGGGAGGAGTGGCCTTACATCTGGAAGCTGGAAAACTGGCTCTTGGGAGGCGGGGATGGGGGAGTAACAGCGGCTACTGAGTGAAACAGATAAAGCCCGAACACCTGCTCAGCTGAGCTCTGGAAAGCAGGGGAGAGGAATCTTTCCAAGAATCGCCAACACTACTGCCAGCACTAAAAAGAAAAAAAAAAAAAA
>SJYX01002777.1:15101-94322 GCA_006410675.1 Oreotragus oreotragus | reverse complement strand
AAAAAAAAAAAAAAAAAAAAATCTGTTTTTGACATAATTTCCACTTATTCTTAAAGCTTCAAAGAATAGCTCTGATGTGATCCATCAACGGAGGCACACTCATTTCAGAAAATGACTTTGAAAAATGATCTTTTCGTCCTCTAGAACTAGCACCCCTTCTCCACCCAGACACATGGAACTCAACATGTTTTCTGGCGTTGTGAGGTTGTCTTTATGCAGGGGTTTGTATGTCAGTAGACATTTCTCCAGACAGACCACCTTTTGCTTTTTAACTTAAGTCAAGTGATCATTGCAGTGTGTTCATTCCCTGAATTCTCAAATGACACTGTTTCAACATTTACTCAGCACAGGGAAGTTAACGCTCCCACACAAAGGAGGAGCGTAACATAGACCAAACATGGGATGCATCATTGATTATCAGGGCCTTTTCAAGTCTATTCACCTTTAAATAAAGGGTTAGCCTATGATAGAGATGACATAATCTTTGGCTTTCTTTTAATTGTGAAAATTTCTGATAAAGAAGATGCCTTATTCTTTTTGGTAGAAAGTCAGGTGAGAAATTTATTTTCTTTCTGTTCTTAGGATTTTACTGTGTTATTGTAGCTCCAGTTCCATTTATTCCCTGGAAATTATCAATGTCCATTTTGACATATCAGAATAAAAGTAGTTTACTGTCTTTCAACTGTACTATCCTTACATCACCATATCATTAATCTGCATTATATCATTAATCTACTGCATCCATAATACCTGGGGTTTCTGAGAGATCCTCGGTTTTCCTCTGTAGGATGATCTGAAGTATTGAAATGGAATTGTTGATTGTTTTGCATTTTGGTGGTGAAGCTTTATCTTCTATGGGTTTTCAATTTGTAATCCAGTTCTCAAGGTACTAGAATTGTTTCAAATGAAACTTAAACCCTAAATCTTAGCATGAAAGGTAAGGTCAAAAGCCCTTGAAAGGGAAGGAAGTAGATGCTCATCATCCTTATTGACTGGTCTAGATTAAACACTGAAGAGGAAGATTTCAGTCTGATAACGTCATAAGGCTTCCTGTTTTTCCTTGCTGCTTCTGCTGACAATTTTGTAAGGTAATTAAATTGGCTGATTGAAGTCAGGGGTGGTCATGGGGTGATAAAGACCATTTGGATTTAATGGAATTTAAAACAACAGAGCACTGAACACAACTCTTACCGAACAAGAATTTTAATGGCCGCTGACTAAATAGAACGCCCTTAACAAGTTTAATCGAAAGGGCAAGGCAGATTAGCTCTATATAGTCTTTATAGTTGAAGATTGTGGAGTTAAAATTATACCTTTAAAAGACTCATTAATGCATTTTCAAGATTTAATGTAGGTTAAATAAGCTTTCTTTAGACCTTCACCATGTACTGTGAACCTAGGTTTAGGACCAGATTTTAATAAGGAAATACCTTTAAGAGCTCACTTCATAAATGAAACTAAATGTGTTTTTTATTTCAAAAGTAAAAGACATTTAAAATTCTTTGAGATGATCCAGGGTGTTGAGGGTAAGTGATGATGAATCCTTTCTTTTCAGTAACTGAAAAGAACAAATGTGACTTTTCTTAAAAATTTTTTTTTCTTTAAACAAAACTTATCTGTATTAGAGAAACTGCAAAAATAATTAAAAAAAAAAAGTTCTTCCGCAGTTTCAGTGGCGTCCTGGATACTTGACCTTGGTTTTATGCTGTCTTTTTAATCCTTCCCTTGTTTTTCTTAATGAAACTTCTCTGTTCAGGTTACCATACTTTAGTGTATTCAGGTTCCTTCTGCCCCTGAAAAGGACAGTTCTTTGGTTTGCATTGAGAACACATTTAGCAACAGTCCCATAGTGAAAGTCAAGCCTCAGTCTCTTATGAGATTGTCCCTTCCAACTGCTTCTTGCCTTGTGAAATTGTCTTCCCAAAGTTGCCTGTTCCTTTGATTATTCCAGAAAAACCTGAAACCCAAATTTTTACTTAAAAATCTCCCCAATTTAGATTGTACATATTTTTAAAAAATTGTTTAAGAAATTCCAAGTTGACCAAACCAAAAGCACTCAGCTAGATGGGTGAAAGTGGGAGGTGGCCTCAAAGTCACCAGTTTTCACCCTCCTGCCTACCCCACATTCCCACTCATTCATCCCTGATTACTGGCTTATTTGTCTCCTGCCTCACACGTTTAGAGCCAAACATTTCATATTGCTGTATTTTCAAAGTGAGGATTAGCTTATCAGATAACACTAATATGGTAAAACTGGGTGGGAGGTTAGAGAAGACCCTTAAAATTTTTCTGCAGGATTTTTTGTTTTCCATTTTGTTTTTCTATTTGGGCTTTGAGGCTCTTCTCCATTTACCACAACATTCAAATATAGCATTTCCCTATTGATTGATTTGAACCCTTCATTTTCTTAATTAAAACTAAACATTCTTTTAATAGAGACAGGTTACTGGACAGCAGAGCTATGTGTAAAGATCTAAAAGGATCTGGGGATGTTGTGGCTTTCAGATGTTTTCCCCACTGATACATGTAATTCTATCAGTCTTTCTTTTTGGTTTAGCATTTGCCCTCTCCCATGGCCTTGTTTGGGAGAAGGCAATGGCACCCCACTCCAGTATTCTTGCCTGGAGAATCCCAGGGATGGGGGAGCCTGGTGGGCTGCCGTCTATGGGGTCACACAGAGTCGGACACGACTGAAGTGACTTAGCAGCAGCAGCAGCATGGCCTTGTTTGGGAGAAGGCAATGGCACCCCATTCCAGTACTCTTGCCTGGAAAATCCCATGGATGAAGAAGCCTGGTAGGCTGCAGTCCATGGGGTCACTAAGAGTCAGACACGACTGAGCAACTTCACTTTCACTTTTCACTTTCATGCATTGGAGAAGGAAATGGCAACCCATTCCAGTATTCTTGCCTGGAGAATCCCAGAGACGGGGGAGCCTGGTGGGCTGCCGTCTATGGGGTCACACAGAGTAGGACACGACTGAAGCGACTTAGCAGCAGCAGCAGCAGCAGCATGACCTTGTTTTAAGATAAGTATATTCTGGACGGGAGAGCACATGGTCCCTAGACTGTAAAGTTAGGATGAGTTTATTAGATCAGTCGATTCTGTCTGTGGCAGAGATGCTCCGATACAAAAGAGAATTCCAGGTGCCTAACGGAGTGCTGAGTGATTAGNACATCTAGATGTGTATAAGAGACAGGAGTAGGACACGACTGAAGCGACTTAGCAGCAGCAGCAGCAGCAGCATGACCTTGTTTTAAGATAAGTATATTCTGGACGGGAGAGCACATGGTCCCTAGACTGTAAAGTTAGGATGAGTTTATTAGATCAGTCGATTCTGTCTGTGGCAGAGATGCTCCGATACAAAAGAGAATTCCAGGTGCCTAACGGAGTGCTGAGTGATTAGCACTGATGTGAAGGGGAGGCTGAAAAAAGAGGGAAGTCAAATACTGTCTGATACACAGTCATTTTTAGATTAATGCCAGACATCTTGGTGCATTGTAAATTGATCATTTTGCTTGTATTAGTCCAAATCTTTGAGCATATGTGATGGTTTTAAATAAGATGTCAATGATATTCTTATATTGGCATATCTCCTCCCAGTGAAAAGGATCTTTAAATGCTTTTCACACCCTTTTAAATCAACACTTCACCATCATTGAGCTAAAGCGAGTGTTTGGAAGGTGTTGCCTCTAATTCCCATTTCTGTCTACAGCTCTGCCTCACTCTTGAGTCCTCGACCTGTTACAATGGAAATATTGCTTAGCTAAAGTGATCAAATAAGCAAAGCAGATATTAAAGAGAAGTTCTGCTTCAGTGTCACCATAGGCATTTGGTTTATTTTGTCTTTTATATCCTGCTTATCTTTTTAGCAACAAATGCTTCTGTATTGCTTATTATACATTTTAGTGCATTCAGACCCCTCTTTGTCCAGAAGAAATGAAATGAAAACTCTCTCAAGATGAAGGAAAACTATAGAATCGTGTAATATCTGAGCCAAAGGGGTCTTTAGAGATCAGGTCTGGTATCCAAGGTTTAGACATGATTTGCCAAGGGCAATGAAATTGCTTGTCCTGGTCACAGCTAGTTAATATCAGATTTTAGATGAAAACGTGAATATCCTGACTGCCGGAGGAGTAATGTTTTTCAGTGAATTATGCTATTTTTCTAGGGTAGCCTCTGACTCTCTCTGCTTTGTATCAGTTTTAGGAAGAGTTACTGGTTACTGTCACTTCCCCAAGACTTTTGCCTGCTTTGTTTCTTCTACCTTTTCTTTCAAAGAACAGTGTCCCATGAGTTATCCATTTCCTTTTTCTCTTTCTGTAGCTCCTTCCATCCCCTTCTCACACAGCTGCCAAAGTCGAAGTCATCTTCTTCCTTGTCCAGAACTTTCACCACACCATTTATTTAGCAAATAATAATTGAGTACATATGATGTACCAGGCAAAGATCAATAGAATTCTAAGATCCAAATTCTGACCTCAAAGGTTTTGTAATCCCAATAAAGAGAAAACACATATGTATATTAAAGTGCCACTTGAGTGACACAGAAAATGTATACAATAGTTGTTTAAAGGAGATTTCTATAGGTTTGTATTTTTAAAGGCGGGATGAGATGCTGGCTGAGACCTGTTGAAGGAAAAAAAAAAGTGTGATAGGGAAGAAGAGAGGGAAATGTATCATTGGCAGAAGACTCAGAACAAGAAAAGAGTTTAGGCAGAAGTTAAGAAGGTGAGGTTTGGGACAAGGAATAGACTGGCCCTGTCCCAGGACAGATAAGGCCTTGCTTTTTCAGAGCTTTAATATTTAGGTTACAGGGTTTGTACTCCTATTTTTACCCCTAGAAAGCAATTGAAAGTGAAAGGATGGGCTTGACTTGGTCTGCAACACGCTGTCAAGTGGTTTCTCAGTCTGCTGCTTACATTTTATGAAGAACAAGTGGATCTCTTTTCTCTGTGTTATTGAAATGAAAGCAAAGAACCCACCCTTGTCCTTGATCATTGAAGTTTTGAAGAAATTCTTTGCCTGGGATCACGGGTACTTCTTAAGTGAAATTCTGAAATGAAATAAAGGGATATCTCTTTAACACATGGCCATATCAAATGATTAAGCAGAGAAAAGTTTCCTTAATCTAAGGGAGATGCATTGGAAGCCACCTTAAAAGTACCATTAGCATCTTTGAGGAATATAGTATATTGTCTCCAAGGCATACATAATGTTGCTAATTCTAAGAGATTTCCGTTACTGAAATTATATATGTGTGTGTGTGTATGTAATCATGGTATCATTTTATACAATATAGAATTATTTATCAGAATTTAAAATTAAATTAAAATTGAAAGCAATTTTAGTAGAATGAGTTCATTGTAGTGATATTTTCTAATTCTACATGAACTCAGGACCCCAGACCTGTTTGAATTATGAATTTTACTTTTTATTTTGTCATCTAGTGAAAAATAATTAAATCTCACTAGGCCTTGATTTATATTTCTGTAGAATGGGTACTTAGTTTCCATCTAACTTCCAAAGATAATATTGGAATTAACAGAAAGATGCATAGACCCCTGGGCTTATTGGTAGAAAAGGACTTTGGGGACTGAGGGTATAGTCATTCACTTACTGTGCATGGGTAGAGCAAAGTCAAATTTGTTATTACTCATGTGCATTTCATTCAACTTCTTAAACTGTGCATAAAATGTTTGTGGTAGTCTGTCTTTTCTAAGACTTCTTTACATTGCACCTGAAGTGATCATAAACATGTTTAAAAGGTTTATTGACTTTTAGAACCAACTTTCTACTCTGTTGGTAGTTAGATAGAAGAGAAAGGCCACAGTTTCTTTTTTCATTTTTGTATATCAGGCATTTAATTGGCATTATCCAATGTATGCAAGAAAAGTAGGAAATAAGTTATCACTAAAAGCAAAAATGGCTCAGCTGGTAAAGAATCTACCTGCAATGTGGGAGACCTGGGTTCGATCCCTGGGTTGGGAAGATCCCCTGGAGAAGGGAAAGGCTACCCACTCTAGCATTCTGGTCTACAGAATTCCATGGACTGCATAGTCCATGGGGTCACAAAGAGTCAGACATGACTGAGCGACTTTCACTTTTTTCACTTAAAAGCCNATCTACCTGCAATGTGGGAGACCTGGGTTCGATCCCTGGGTTGGGAAGATCCCCTGGAGAAGGGAAAGGCTACCCACTCTAGCATTCTGGTCTACAGAATTCCATGGACTGCATAGTCCATGGGGTCACAAAGAGTCAGACATGACTGAGCGACTTTCACTTTTTTCACTTAAAAGCCAAAATATTGTAATAAGCAAAGAAATTATGTTAAATCCAGTGGTTTAAGATTGTTCACTTTTCCACAACTGCATATTTTTTTCTCATTTATGTTTTGAAACATTTTCTGAAAAGCTGTGCCTGCTTTTATGTATACTTAATTTTTTTTTCCTTCTATCCATCTGCCTATAAAGAACTTTAGCTATTATTCAAGTTTTGTAGATACACAAGTAACTGTACTTGACCCATTTGGAGCAGTGATTCTCAACTGACAGGAGTGGAATAAAGGAGGGGCAATCTCAAAATTTTATGATAATCTAAAGGAAGAATGGACTGAATGCAGGTTGAAAAATATTCTGTTTTAAGTCTTGTTTGTGTGTTTTCTGGAAGCACATCTGCATGGTAGTGGAAATGATGTTGGAGTATGTGAAGTTGCAGTTGAATTCCTGCTTCTGGTGGGTGAAGGACAGAGCACTATTTTATTCTGTAACGTTTCCCTGAGGGTTCTGGGTTGATCTGCTAGGGAGCCTGCCTGGAGACTAGGGGTGATGTTTCAGTCACTCATCCTCAGCTTGTTCTCTAAGATGCATTTCTCTTCCTCCTGCTGTTCCATACATCAGCTGTCCTTTTAAAAATCTGGATCATTTTGTCTCCTCCAAAGGGTCTATCTTACATGGGGATTCTGCACAATAAGTTCAAGCATTGGCAAGAAAATTTGATCAGATAAATGATTCCCAAATCTTGTTTCCCGTTTAATAATTTAATAATAATTTTAAACATTTAATAAACTCTTGATTCCCAAACCTGGAGATACTGTGATTTTAAATGTTTCATTTTTCACAACTGCATAGTTTCACACCTGGATAGTTTCACAACTGGGTAGTTGTGCTTTCACTTTTAAAAATATATTTTTAAAGCAAACTCTTAAGGAATACACTTAAAACACACACACACACACACACACACACACACACACAAAATAAAACTCCCAGACAGGTTGAAAATCAATCACTGAGCTAGATAATCCTAAAGAGATTTTAACCTTAAAATTTATAATTCCTCTGTTTATAGTGGGCGGGTGCATCAACTTTCTGGATTGGTAATCAATAATCATGACTAGGCTGTGAAAAAGAGTGAGTGAATTTTGTAGATAAGGGTTGTGGCTTGGATATTTTATCATTCCTTGCAGAACACACACAGTGTTGGGCTTTCAGCACACCACGGATGGGCTGACTGATCCTGTAAAACTTAAGCATTTAGAATATTCACATTCACATAACCAACCCCATAGCCCAAAGGGATCTTAAGCAGGTGTTGTTTTACAAATAATGTCTAAGATGATGAACAGTTGTGGGACCTTTCCCCCTCAACCTCCTACTAAGTCATCTCTAACAGATCCTTTTAAAATTTTGTTTTCACAAAATCTATCAGAGAAACATTATAGCAGGCATCTGGTCTAGTTAAGAAGACCCTAACTCAGTTGCCCCAAATGAGTACATGGAAATGGCCCAGAATCTGGGCAGAAAATAGAGCCTAGCCTAGATGGTGTTCATTAGAAATCTCTTGGACTAAACTACATCCACCTTTACCCCACTTCCCATTACTGTGACTATACTGTCCGTGTCATTGTTAGGTCATGGTGCCAAGAGCTGAAATCTGTACACTGCTTTTGGAATGAAATCAGAATGCTTGTATATTTGTTTCAGGTGGACATTGTCAATTATATATGTTTCTTTAGTATTAAAACTGATAATATTTGTATCTGCCCAAATTATTGGTAACTAAGAGCTTTTCATATTTATTGCCAATTAGGTAAGACACAAGTTTATTAAGTATATTCCAGTAATTTAAACTGTAGTATGGGAGACTTGATACAGAATTATATATAGGAGATACCTTATTGATGGTATCATTAATAGCACAATTATAAATTGGTTAGAGGTTTTAAAGTATTGAAATCATCATAATTAAATGCTAATTTTAAGATATGTATTGGGGGAGCTCATTGAGTTAACTTTACTATTCCTCAGAAGTTTTTATTTGGACTTAGCTGTGTTTGCCACTATGTGTTTAAATATTGTCATTTATTTTATAATTAATGGAAACATGTAATTTCAAAACCATATTTGGTGGTGTGTAGTTCTCTGGAAGACACACAATGAAAAACCCCTTTATATGATATGAATTTCAGTTTTTTGTTGTTGCTATCTAATTTTTTTTAAAATTTGAGTATAGTTGGTTTACAATGCTGTGTTAGTTTCAGGTGTACAGCAAAGTGATTCAGTTTTACATTTGTATATGTATATTATTTTTCAGATTATTTTCCTTTATGAGTTATTATATTATTCCCTGTATCACACAGTAGGTCCTTGTTTATTTTATATACAGTAGTGTGCATTTGTTAAACCAAAACTTCTGATTTATCCATTGCTTCCCTTTGGTAATCATAAGTTTATTTTCTATGTGAGTCTATTTCTCTTTTGTAAATAAATGTCATATGATATCACTAATATGTGGAATCTGAAAAAAATGTTATAAATGAAATTATTTACAAAACAGAGATAGAATAGGTTTTCATATGATATTTATACAATTATAAGTCTAGAATTATTCTGTCTTTAATCTTTCCACTTTTGGAGCATAAATGATATACATATATACACATAGGATATGAAAAAATGCATACGGTAGATAATACATTTATATTTATTCAAGTATACTCATTTATTGGCTTTAGATAGGGGTTTCCGACTTTACTAAATTTATGGCAGCCACATGTAAGTGGTAAGGGAAGTGAACTGCTCAAAGTTCTTTGAATTTTGTACATCTTTTATTGCCTAGCAGGTCGCCAAACTACATTAGCATTTTGAATATAAACAAGGATAGAATTTTAGCTAAGATTTCAAAGTACCATATTTTCTAAGTGAAGTGTGGATAGAATTTTAATGCTGAAATTTATTTATTGTTCTCTTGTACTGTGTATGTTATATAGACACTGAACTTGAATACAAAAAATTCACTACATATTAGTAAAAAAAAGCTGTATTTAGTATAAGTAATCTCTCTCTTTTGGTGTTATTGTTCAAGAAAGAGATAAAGCTAAACTTGTTTATCAGAAAATAAAGTAATGCTTTATACTGTAATTGGAAAGTGAAAGTGAAGTCACTCAGTCGTGTCCGACTCTTTGTGACCCCGTGGACTGTAGCCTACCAGGCTTCTCCATCCAAGGGATTCTCCAGGCAAGAATACTGGAGTAGGTTACCATTTCCTTCTCCAGAGGATCTTCCCGACCCAAGACCCANGAAAGTGAAAGTGAAGTCACTCAGTCGTGTCCGACTCTTTGTGACCCCGTGGACTGTAGCCTACCAGGCTTCTCCATCCAAGGGATTCTCCAGGCAAGAATACTGGAGTAGGTTACCATTTCCTTCTCCAGAGGATCTTCCCGACCCAAGACCCAGGGATCGAACCTGGGTCTCCCACATTGGAGGCAGATGCTTTAACCTCTGAGCCACAAGGGAAGCAGGAGGAAACCAAAAGCGTCCTATCAAGTCTTTCAATTTTGCTTCCATTTTTGATTCAGATATTTAATTCAACAAATATTTATTCAGCATTGGTATCTAATCCAGTTCTTCGATTATTTACATAATACAATAATGAAAAGCGAGATATAACTGAAGCTTCAAAATATGAAAATTTCCCCCAAATATAGTTATTGCAAAATACATTATGTGGAGGTTCCTAATGATACTGTTTTTTTTTCTTATAGGCAGCAAGATCTATAGTTTTAAAATTCTGTAATATAGGCCATGTTTCAGTATTTTATCTCCTTACCTTGTTAATTTTGAAGAATCCACTGTATTGACTTTAGGAAATTTGGCACTTCCCAGGTGGCACAGTGGTAAAGAGCTCACCTGCCAATGCAGAAGATGCAAGAGATGCGAGTTTGATCCCTGGTTCGGAAACATCCTCTGTGTAGGAAATGGGAATCCACTCCAGTATTCTTCGAGAAATTCCATGGACAGATGAACCTGGTGGGCTACATTCCATGGGGTTGCAAGGACTCAGACATGACTGAGCACACACACACACAAAGAAATTCACCTTTAGTTTGATATAACTTATCAAGATGTATATGCTTGGAGATGATTTTTTTTACTAATATTTAGAGTGTGTACTTTAATATATATCATGTAATCTATTGCCTTTTTGTAATAACTACCTTGGTATTTAATTCTGTTCTTGTACAAGCAACCAGTAATCCTATTTGTTGTTTTTTCATTCATTCATTCTTTGAATCATTCATTTAGCAAGCATTTCACTGCTTACCTTATGCCACTGGCTTTAGGACACTAAGAAGTTCAAAGTCTCTGCATGAGGACTTTTTTGGCGGTCCAGTGGTTAAGACTCTGTGCTTCCACTGCAGAGGGCATAGGTTCAGTCCCTTATAAGGAAGCTAAGATCCTGCATGCCATGGACACGTCCAAAAAAAAAAAAAAGTATATGTAGCGCGCATATTCTACAGGTATAGGTAGCCACCTAAAGGAAAATTGCAAAGCGATGTGACAAATGCACACAGTAACATGTAAACACATAACCTAACTTGAAGAGAGGAATCTGACTACATCTGCAGGGAAAGATTTCTAAAACCCGTTATTTACATCTTTCATTAAGACTTGTGACCTACTGAGGCATTTACTTGGACATTCCATTCTTGATACTAGATTAGCTATTAGAGGGGCTGTGCTGTATGTGTTCCTTCTCTCCACTGCTCCATCAGAAGTCTTCAGCTTGCCTCTTGTCTCAAATCACAGTGATGCCATTAATGTTTTTCATATATATATATATGTATATACACACATGTATATATTCACACATATATGCATGACACTTGCACATACACACTTGTGTGTGTCTGTGTGTGTGTATAGAGAGGGAGAGAGAGAACTAGTGTAAATTAAGTGTTTCAGTACTATATTACTTAGAATGTAGATTCAGTAACATAAACTTCACCCTACCTTCTAGAAAGACAAAACCGAATGAGAGATATTCTCTTGGCTCTCACATACAAGTCAGGGATGGCATGGTGGATCTGCCATGCCATCTGCAGCCTGCTGAGGTCTGTGTTACTTCCAGCTGTCTCTTCTGGCATCTATATCTGGCATCTGATGTGGTTTTTCTCATGGTCTAGCCATCTTGTGCACCTTCCCAAAAGCAGTATGGACACATCCTAGATGTTGCACACTTCATTTTATCTCATACCTTATTGACAGGATCTTAGTCACATGGCTACATCTGTGTGCACAGGAGGCTGAGGATTGAAGCCATATTACAGGAAATGTGGCCAGTTGAAAATTTCAGGGTCTGTTCCTGTAGAAGACATGGAGAATGAATATTGAAGGACCATTGATAGTCTTTGCCATAGGCATCCAATTATACATTTTAGAAAGCAGCTCAGCTCTTTAGAATTTTTAACTCTGTGTGTGTGTGTGTGTGTATAGTTATGGAGTAATGCTTTGTCGTACATTTGGGAAAATATGGAAAAGTGAAAATGATCTCTCATAATTGTGCCATTCACCTAAAACCACTATTGTAATTTTGTTTCTATTTGCTCGCCTTTTAAGATTAAAATATTTGGATTGAGTATAAAAGTGATACATAGTTATTGTAGAAAATAAAAAAATATATAAAAATGATTAAAGATCACCCACTATTTCACCATAAATGTCATTCTGAGATTTATCTCCTTGACTCTTTACTGTACATGTTTTGTTAATTTATTTTCACAACACTTTATTATGAACATTTTTCTATCTCAGGTATTTTTTGTAACTAATTTTTAAGTGTCTGACTTTCCATTGTATAGATGTCTGTCATTTATCAACCAGCTCTATTATAGGGTCATGAACTTGGGCTTGAACTAAGCATATCTTAGTTTGAAACTGGCTCTGCTGTTTTTGAGTTGTGTGATTAGAACATGCTGCTGAATCTTTCTAAGTTTTAGCTCCTTACAAAATAGGCATGACAATATTATTCATCTATAAAGTTATTCTTGGGATTAAAAGAGATAACACACATATAGTGCTTAGTGAAGTATCTGGTGTATAAGAACCTAAGTGTAAATATAATCAATGAATTGGTCAATCATTGAATTGATTTTGCAACACAGACTATTGATTTCTGTAATTGGTTCACGCTCATTTAGATCAGATGCTTCTGCATCTTACTCTCTCAAGGATGATTTGATCCCCCACCCCTACCTCAGAGTTCTATGGGGTTTTTTTCAGGCCAGTGGGCTGCCCTTCAGGAACAAGAGGGGCCAGATGATCAACCAGGACCCAGTAGACTTTTAGATAGGTGACAAATAAATAGTGGAGTATTTCTCTACAGTGGCAGGCCTCCCTCCACCGCCCCCCCACTTCTGAAGATGATAATGGTTCTTTAGCAGTAGTGATGAGGTTGGGTAGGAGAGGAACAGCTGCAGTTTCACAGAAGTCCTCTCTTTGCATTCTGATTTGCTAAGCAAATTCCAGGTGTTTTACTTTCTAATCATATTATCATCCCCAATGCTTAATTATTTTCTGTAGGGAAATAGAGTTGTTTGGGGTTTTCAGGAAATTAAATTGAACTTCAAAAGTCACTTCCACATAACAATTAACATTCTGAAATGGGTAATTCCTCAGGGTTTGTTGCTAGGTTTACCCAGGTTTTTCTTTAAAGGATATACTTTTAAATAGTCGGTTAATTTTTTTCTATGTATTTCAGATCATATTTTTTAAAACTGGACATGTTAAGACTTCATAACTTTCTAGTAAATGGTATATAAAAATGTGTGGCTGGAGCCTTTGAGATAGATTAATGGTATGATCTACAGAGTGGGACATTGGAAGTAATTATCCTGGGTTCTCTATTTGAGAGGAGCCTATAGCACTGAAAGGAGATCCATTTGGCCTGCTCAGAGAGAAAGAAGTGATTTCAATGTTAGTACAGCTGAAATCTGAGAACAGCTTACACTGTGTAAGAAGGTGAATTTTCACATGGCTGGTGGATACTGTCCATTTCCTTTAATAGAACCTATATAACCTTGGCACAAATATTTTCAGTTCTATTTTAATAAGGCAGAGATTCTAGAGATTCTAAGCATCGCCTCTCTCTGTGTCTTCCCAAATGTTGCTTCTCTAGTTACCCTGGTGTACTCTTTTTAATCTTTTAGGTTGCCCTTAAGTTCAGTATTCTTATCTGTCTGCACACAGATACAGCTTCAGTGAATTTTAAATCTTGATCACACTACCTTTCCCTAAAAGCGTGGAGGTGCAGAGTTCTAATTTAAAAATTGTTATGTATTAGCCTTTGGGAGGAGTTTACAAATTGTAAGAACAGCCCATTGCTGTGGTGATGGTGGTTAAGTCCCTAAGTCATGTCTGACTCTTGAGACCCCATGGACTTTATAGCCCCGCCAGGCTCCTCTGTCCATGGGATTTTCCAGGCAAGAATACTGGAGGGGTTGGCCTTTTCCTTCTCCAGGGGACCTTCCCAACCCATGGATCGAACCCACTTCTCCTACACTGCAGGTGGATTCTTTACCACTGAGTCACCAGGGAAACCCATCGCAAATATCCTACTATTGACAGGAACCTGATTCCACACTGATCTGCAAAAGGCATGTGTTTTTCCCATGGACAATGTCATTGGAAAGACTGGGATTCCAGGACCAATTCTACTACTTAGAAAGTTGTGTAACCTAAGGAAATAACTCAACCTTTGAGTCTCACTTTTCTTATTTAAAATATAAAAATAATAATAACACCTCATGTGATTCTCATGGGGTTAAATGAAATAAAGTCCTTGGATTTGGGGAGCATCCAAAAACATCCCTTCCCTTTTTGTCATCCCGATAATGTGAGTGTGGAAGAAGAGTTTAACAGTAGGTTAGCTCTCTGTCCTACAAGAGCCTGTCTGTCAAATGCAGAGTTCTCTGTGTTTATTGACTACTAGTTTCAGCTTCTGTGCAGCTGAGATACAAATTCAGCCCTAGGCTTTTATCCACAGATCTGAGAGGAGGAAGGGAGGCACCTGTAATTATAGCAGCAGCGATGGGCTGCATTTGAATTGCATAGTGTGTTAAGGCTTTTCTCAGCTGCTTGGCTTGGATATTGCTATAGCGATTCTGGGAGTAACAGACAATATTTTAGCAAGTATTTGTCTTTCTATTATCCATTCTAACATAATCCTAGAGTCTCCACAGACACACAAGAGTTCTTTTGTTGCTCTCTGGCAGCAGATAAAAGGGCCTATTTTTATAAAGTGGTCTGTGCAGCGTTTAACAGCCCTGTTAGGGACTGGTACCAGACTACATATGGAGGGTAGGATAAAGATAGGTTTTCCACTGATGTTTGTAAAATTGTAGATTCAAGTTTCCATGAATCAAAATATTACTCTACGGAAGTTTGAGACTGAAAGCATTGCAAATGCTTGTCTGTTGTGTTTCTTTTCCTTTCTTGTAGTTTCATGTCATGTGGGTTGGCCAGAAAGGCAGCTGTCCCTGTGGTCTTTCCACAGGGGCAGGATGGAGTCGGTTGGGGCTTTCTGTGAGGGTGATGGTCAGGGGAATGAGGGAAGGAGGGAGAGGAGACTCCTTTGTTCCTTCTGCTAACCCTCTTTCATCAATCACCATTTGTTTCTCTTTCTTCAAATTCTCATAATGGAAATGGCCATGTCCTCAATATCAGTTCAGTTCAGTCACTCAGTTGTATCCGACTCTTTGCGACCCCATGGACTGCAGCATGCCAGTGTTTCTTTTCCTTTCTTGTAGTTTCATGTCATGTGGGTTGGCCAGAAAGGCAGCTGTCCCTGTGGTCTTTCCACAGGGGCAGGATGGAGTCGGTTGGGGCTTTCTGTGAGGGTGATGGTCAGGGGAATGAGGGAAGGAGGGAGAGGAGACTCCTTTGTTCCTTCTGCTAACCCTCTTTCATCAATCACCATTTGTTTCTCTTTCTTCAAATTCTCATAATGGAAATGGCCATGTCCTCAATATCAGTTCAGTTCAGTCACTCAGTTGTATCCGACTCTTTGCGACCCCATGGACTGCAGCATGCCAGGCTTTCCTGTCCTTCATCAACTCCCAGAGCTTGCTTAAACTCATGTCCATTGAGTCAGTGATGCCATCCAACCATCTCATCCTCTGTTGTCCCTTTCTCCTTCTACCTTCGATCTTTCCCAGTGTCGGGGTCTTTTCCATTGAATCAGTTCTTCACATCAGGTGGCTGAAGTGTTGGAGTTTCAGCTTCAGCATCAGTCCTTCCAATGAATATTCAGGGTTGACTTCCTTTAGGACTGACTGGTTTGATCTCCTTGCAGTTCATGGAACTCTCAAGGGTCTTCTCCAACACCACAGTTCAAAAGCATCGATTCTTCAGCATTCAGCTTTCTTTATAGTCCAACTCTCACATCCATACATGACCACTGGAAAAACCATAGCTTTGACTAGACAGACCTTTGTTGGCAGAGTAATGTCTCTGTTTTTTAATATGCTGTCTAGGTTGGTCATAACTTTTATTCCAAGGAGCAAGTGTCTTTTAATTTCATAGCTACAGTCACCATCTGCAGTAATTTTGGAGCCCCCCAAAATAAAGTCTGTCACTGTTTCCATTGTTTCCCCACCTACTTGCCATGAAGTGATGGGACCACATGCCATGATATTAGTTTTCTGAATGTTGAGTTTTAAGCTGACTTTTTCACTCTCCTCTTTCACCTTCATTAAGAGGCTCTTTAGTTCTTCTTCACTTTCTGCCAAAAGGGTGGTATCATCAGTGTATCTGAGGTTATTGATGTTTCTCCCAGCAGTCTTGATTCCAGCTTGTGCTTCATCCAGCCCAGCATTTCACATGATATACTCTGCATATAAGTTAAGTAAGCAGGGTGACAATATATAGCCTTGACATATTCCTCTCCCTATTTGGAACCAGTCTGTTGTTCCATGTCTGGTCTTAACTTTTGCTTCTTGACCTGCATATAGGTTTCTCAGGAGGCAGGTCAGGTGGCCTGGTATTCCCATCTCTTTAAGAATTTTCCAGTTTGTCGTGATCCACACAGTCAAAGGCTTTTGCATAGTCAATAAAGCAGAAGTAGATGTTTTTCTGGAATTTTTCAGTATCAGTTGAATGAGAAATAGCTATGCTAAACAGCATCTGCAAAATGACAGTAATGAAATCCAGAAGAGAATGAGCCCCGAAACCCAGGTTATTTTCCTTTTTCTCTTATTCATTTGAGAATTCCAGTAACAGGGTCACCCTGACATGCTAAGGAGGTTTCAAATCATTACTGAAAAATCTTGACTGTGCCATTTATAATGTGCTCATGTCTATAAGACTTCTTTAGCCTTTAAGAGCAGAGATGAGTCTCAGTTAGCTACCTAAGCTAGAAAGAAGAAAGCCTCTCATACAACTTACCTTGTTTTTCCTCTGACTTACTTTTCTCTGACTCGTTCCTTCCCTGTGGACAGCTCTGATGCCTGATCTTTTTTCTTCTTCCTCAGCCTATGCAGCAAACTGGTTTTACTTATTCTCTTTCTTTGTTCTATCACATGATCTATTCTTTACAGTAGTATAGGATCTTTTCCCATCACCCTCCCACCTTTATAGGACTTACTTCCATTTCCTTTTTACTGATAAACATCCTGTTCTATTCTGTGTATTTCTTTCACTCTTTGTCTAGTTAATGGCTTTACTAAATTACCAAAATCTCATACATGCCTGTGTGATAGGGCTGGGGTGGTGGGGAGGGTATTTAGGCTCACTGGTAACATAGGAGGATGGCTTAAATTCTGAGATAATTAGAGATCATACAGGTACAATAACCACATTTTATAAGTTCTGAATCAATACACAAGTGTGACAGGTAGGTTTGGACTTACAGGGACCATGGAATAGTGTTGTTGAACCTGGGACTGTCTCACTGCACTTTGCACAAATAAATATACCTGTTTAATGGTTTGTATGTTGTGTATACTTGCATACACCATATTTATTTAATTCCTATCATAAGCCTAAAAAGTAGGGACTCTTAGTCTCGTTTCACAGATGAAGAAACAGGCTGAGAAAGGTTAAACAGCTTTTCGCCAATGGTCCAAGTAATGAGTTTGAAGCTGATTTAGACTTCTGACAGTAAATCTTATGATTCTTTCATTTCAGTAGATGTTGGTAGAATTTAGTTGAATTTTGCTGTTCTGTGATCAAGATGTGGATTCTCCAAGCCCACTGTTGGACCTAGAGCAGGCGTCACATGCTATAGTGAGAATATTTTCTTCAGTATGAAGAACCATCACTCTTCTGCAATAACTCTCAAGTAGCCTTTCCCAGCTCTGCTTTACTTCTTATGAAGAGAAAATGCATAGAAGAACATGAGTTATTCTAATTTCTAGAGTGTGGACCCTTGTTAAGATAATAATGGTGAAATTAAAAATAATGATGATGGTTATTGTTTATTGAATATCTGCTACATGTAAGATACAGTAGAGGTACTTTTCATGTGTTATCTCATTCAAGCCTCATAGTGGGTCCAAGACCCCCATTTTATTTTACTTACTTTTAAAATTTTTATTTGAGTAGATTTAAAATGTGCTATTTTCTGCTGTACATCTAAGTCAATGAGTTATGCATATACATGTATCCACTCTTTGTTATATTCTTTTCCCATACAGGTCATTACAGAGTATTGAGTAGAGTTCCTTGTGTTATACAGTAGGTCCTTTTTACTTACCTATTTTATATATACTAGTGTGAATATAATTCCAGTTTTCCAATTTATCCTTCCCCCTTTTTCTCCCTGGTAACCATAAGATTGTTTTCTGTATGTATGACTCTGTTTCTGTTTTGTAGGTAAGTTCACTTGTACCACATTGTTAGATTGCACATATAAGTGGTACGATACAATATTTGTCCTTCTCTGTCTGACTTACTTTACTCCGTATGACAGTCTGAGTGCCCATGAACGTGGTGGCAAATGGCCTTGTTCTGTTCTTTTTATGGCCAAGTCCATTGTATGTGTGTACCATGTCTTTGTCCATTCCTCCGTGGATGGACCTTTAGATTACTTCCATGGCCTGGCTGTTGCAGATAGTGCTGGAGTGAACACTGGGGTGCATGATCGCTTTGAATTATGGTTTTCTCCAGATATATGCCCAGAAATGGAATTGCTAGATAATATGGTAGCTCCATTTTGAGGTTTTTAAGGAACCTCTATACTCTTTTCCATAGTGGCTGTACCAGTTTACATTCCCACCAACAGTGAAGGAAGTTCCCTTTTCTCTACATCGTCTCCAGCATTTATTTTTTTAGATTTTTTTTGAAGTGGCCATTCTGACTAGTGTGAGGTGGATACCTCATTGTATTTTGATTTGTATTACTCTAATAATCAGTGATGTTGAGCATCTTTTCATGTCCTTTTTGGCCATCTGTATGTATTCTTTGGAGAAATGTCTATTTAGATATTCCACCCATTATTTGATTTGAGTTATTTGTTTTTTCATATTGAGCTTCAAGAAATTTGAAAATGTGGGGGATTAATTTCTTTTCAGTTGCTTCATTTTCAAGTATTTTCTCCTGTTCTGCGGGTTGTTTTTTTGTTTATGGTTTCCTTTGCTGTGCAAAAGCTTTTAAGTGTAATTAAGTACCACTTGTTTATTTTTTGTTTTATTTTAATTACTCTAGGAAGTGAATCAAAAAAGATCTTGCTTTGATTTATGTCAGAGAGTGTTTTGCCTATGTTTTCCTCTAAGAGTTTTATAGTATATGGCCTTACATTTAGGTCTTTAATCCATCTTGAGTTTATTTTAATGTAGATGACAATCCATTCCAGTATTCTTGCCTAGAGAATCCCCCTGGACAGAGCAGAGCCTGGGAGGCTACAGTCCATAGGGTAGCACAGAGTCATACATGACTTAGCATGCATGCATGCACATGGTCTTTGGGAGTGTTCTAATTTCATTCTTTTACATGCAATTGTCCAGTTCTCCCAGCACCACTTATTGAAAAGACTGTCTTTTTCCATTGTATATTCTTACCTCCTTTGTCATAATTTAGTTTACCATAGGCATCACCTTCATTTTAGAGATAAGAAACTGAGGCTCCAGGCATGAGTTCTGAAAGTTTAAAGACCACTACCTTGTTGAGTAATATTTGAAGTTATTAATATCATCCTGGGTTTATTTTCTTAATTATTTAGTAGCCAACTTCAGTAACACTTAAGTACAAGTAGGGCTTGCTAGGTGATGCTAGTGGGAAAGAACCTGCCTAGTGGTAAAGAGACATAGGAGGCATGGATTCCATCCCTGGGTTGGGAAAATCCCCTGGAGGAGGGCATGGCAATCCATTGCAGTATTCTTGCCTGAAGAATCCCATGAACAGAGGAACAGGCTGTAGGTGGGCTACAGTCGCTAGGGTCTGAAAAAGTTGGACACAGCTGAAGCAACTTAGCATGCAAGCACCCAAATACATATAATGTGTCCTAAATAAATTCTTGTTCTTTTTGAAAGCATCCTTGGGCCATTTGTGCCATGAAGTTTCCAAAGAAAAGGGAGTAAATGTCTGCTGAATATTCTTTTTTTAAAAAACAGAATTTTTGAGAAATGAGCATTGACTCTCACCTGAATTCCCTTCATTCCATTGGTAATAACTTAGAAAATATTTTGACAAAAAATTTAATGATAAGGTTAGAACCTGAAGGTATGCAGGGAGAGGCAGGATACTTTGTGACAGTCTATGTTACCAATGGTGCTTTTTATGACATTAAAAAAACTGCTCCTGTTATGAATACCTAATTTGAGTTAAATTCCCAAATGTAATTCCAGCCTTGTTATAGAAGAAATAATTCGCATACACAAATAACAGCAATTGTGTACTTAGCAAAAGCAGGCTGAATGAAAATCCTGCATTAGGAATGGCAGTCCCACCTTTGAGAATTCAGGAGAGGGCTCAGATAATCAGCACAGGTTCTTACCCAACTGATTAAATTATATTTCCTCTGCTTTTACTGGGGACGGAAGCGAGAGTCTAAAGATTATGAAATCAATGCAAGCTGCTCTTGAATTGTATTATTTGCTTGAAATCAGGATCCATATTCTCATCACCTGAAAGACAAATCGTATTTTTCTCCTGGTCCTTCAGAAATTCCCAGAGTATGTTCAAGTATTACATGAATAATGCATTTTACTTACTAACCATTACAGCACTTAACAAAGGTTATGGCCAGAATCCCCTCCTCGGGGAAGCTAATTTGGAGCATCATTATGCCTCTGACTTCTCCATGTTTAGCACTTTTATGACCTGCCTGATGAGGTCCTTCTTTCTTTTTCAGTCTTTTTAGAGAAACACTTCATTTAAAATTTCATTGAGTATATTCTTGGAAAGAAAAACCTCAGCCTTTCATATTTACTCCACCCCTACTCCTGAGTAAAAAGACAAAAGGAAAAAAAAAAAACCAGAGGTGCTTTTGAATATAAAATCAATATAGTACTCACAAATATTTCTTTACCATTAAAAACCACAGGACATGATTTTAATGTCAGGTGTATATTTCTCCCTGAATTCTTCAACATTAGAACATGACCAGGAAAACCTCTTAGAACTCAGAATGGAGTCTTTTTATATTTTCCTTGAATTGTTTTTCATATGGCTCTTACGGGAATTCATACAAACCATCATGTTGCCATAGTACCTCAGTGTCTCTTGGTTTTATTACCACATGGGATGTGTCCTGCCAGAGAGCAGATGGGCTTGTGTACTACAGCACATGCTAAATATAAAAAATCTGAAGGCAGTGCTGACTGCCCAGCTAACTCGACCAATGGATTTAAGTCTTTGAGCCTTACTCAGTCCACAATCCCCAAGGGAAACCCTTGGCCATATTGAACCCTCTTAGTAGGGGTCTCTAACCTCTGGGATCTAATGCCTGATCATCTGAGGTGGAGGTGGTATAATAGTAATAGAAATAAAATGCACAACATGCAATTGTCCAGTTCTCCCAGCACCACTTATTGAAAAGACTGTCTTTTTCCATTGTATATTCTTACCTCCTTTGTCATAATTTAGTTTACCATAGGCATCACCTTCATTTTAGAGATAAGAAACTGAGGCTCCAGGCATGAGTTCTGAAAGTTTAAAGACCACTACCTTGTTGAGTAATATTTGAAGTTATTAATATCATCCTGGGTTTATTTTCTTAATTATTTAGTAGCCAACTTCAGTAACACTTAAGTACAAGTAGGGCTTGCTAGGTGATGCTAGTGGGAAAGAACCTGCCTAGTGGTAAAGAGACATAGGAGGCATGGATTCCATCCCTGGGTTGGGAAAATCCCCTGGAGGAGGGCATGGCAATCCATTGCAGTATTCTTGCCTGAAGAATCCCATGAACAGAGGAACAGGCTGTAGGTGGGCTACAGTCGCTAGGGTCTGAAAAAGTTGGACACAGCTGAAGCAACTTAGCATGCAAGCACCCAAATACATATAATGTGTCCTAAATAAATTCTTGTTCTTTTTGAAAGCATCCTTGGGCCATTTGTGCCATGAAGTTTCCAAAGAAAAGGGAGTAAATGTCTGCTGAATATTCTTTTTTTAAAAAACAGAATTTTTGAGAAATGAGCATTGACTCTCACCTGAATTCCCTTCATTCCATTGGTAATAACTTAGAAAATATTTTGACAAAAAATTTAATGATAAGGTTAGAACCTGAAGGTATGCAGGGAGAGGCAGGATACTTTGTGACAGTCTATGTTACCAATGGTGCTTTTTATGACATTAAAAAAACTGCTCCTGTTATGAATACCTAATTTGAGTTAAATTCCCAAATGTAATTCCAGCCTTGTTATAGAAGAAATAATTCGCATACACAAATAACAGCAATTGTGTACTTAGCAAAAGCAGGCTGAATGAAAATCCTGCATTAGGAATGGCAGTCCCACCTTTGAGAATTCAGGAGAGGGCTCAGATAATCAGCACAGGTTCTTACCCAACTGATTAAATTATATTTCCTCTGCTTTTACTGGGGACGGAAGCGAGAGTCTAAAGATTATGAAATCAATGCAAGCTGCTCTTGAATTGTATTATTTGCTTGAAATCAGGATCCATATTCTCATCACCTGAAAGACAAATCGTATTTTTCTCCTGGTCCTTCAGAAATTCCCAGAGTATGTTCAAGTATTACATGAATAATGCATTTTACTTACTAACCATTACAGCACTTAACAAAGGTTATGGCCAGAATCCCCTCCTCGGGGAAGCTAATTTGGAGCATCATTATGCCTCTGACTTCTCCATGTTTAGCACTTTTATGACCTGCCTGATGAGGTCCTTCTTTCTTTTTCAGTCTTTTTAGAGAAACACTTCATTTAAAATTTCATTGAGTATATTCTTGGAAAGAAAAACCTCAGCCTTTCATATTTACTCCACCCCTACTCCTGAGTAAAAAGACAAAAGGAAAAAAAAAAAACCAGAGGTGCTTTTGAATATAAAATCAATATAGTACTCACAAATATTTCTTTACCATTAAAAACCACAGGACATGATTTTAATGTCAGGTGTATATTTCTCCCTGAATTCTTCAACATTAGAACATGACCAGGAAAACCTCTTAGAACTCAGAATGGAGTCTTTTTATATTTTCCTTGAATTGTTTTTCATATGGCTCTTACGGGAATTCATACAAACCATCATGTTGCCATAGTACCTCAGTGTCTCTTGGTTTTATTACCACATGGGATGTGTCCTGCCAGAGAGCAGATGGGCTTGTGTACTACAGCACATGCTAAATATAAAAAATCTGAAGGCAGTGCTGACTGCCCAGCTAACTCCACCAATGGATTTAAGTCTTTGAGCCTTACTCAGTCCACAATCCCCAAGGGAAACCCTTGGCCATATTGAACCCTCTTAGTAGGGGTCTCTAACCTCTGGGATCTAATGCCTGATCATCTGAGGTGGAGGTGGTATAATAGTAATAGAAATAAAATGCACAATATATATAATGTGCTTGAATCATCCTGAAACCACCCATCCACTCTGGTCTGTGGAAAAATTGTTTTCCACAAAACCGATCCCAGGTGACAAAAAGGCTGGGGACCACTGCTCTTAGATACTTCAGGTTGGAATTAGGGAATTCCTCAATGACTCTGGGGAACACAGCTGAGTATCTTTTCTAGGCTGGGTTAGTTTTGAATATCTAGAGAGAATTCCATTTTACTCACATGGGTATGCTAGATAAACTTGTTTTTAGGTATACTTTAAAAAACCCTATGGGGTATCCCTAAAAAGAAGAAAAACTAAACTTCATTTTTCAGGGCACTTGGCCAATATGCATATGAAAAGATGTTCAAGTTTACTCTCAGTCAGGGAAAGGCAATTTGAAAATAAGCGATCTATCTCTTCACACTCATCAGCCTGGCAGAAATAGAATAGAGCTTTTGCATATAGTGTTGGCTGGGCTGTGGGGGAAAGGGTACTTTCATACATTGCTGGTGGAAATGAGAAGCATTATAGCCTTTTTGGAAAGCAATCTGGCAGTATCTGTTAAAATTAAATATATACACACAAGCAGTATACTCCTAAGATCTTATCCCATATACATAAAAGCACTATGTGCAAAGACATAAGTAAGTGGTTCTTTATTTAAGTGTTGTTTGTTTTAGCAAAAAAAAAGGAAATACAGTAAGTTTCTATTAAGAGAATCATTGACTAAATTATATATTCATGCCATGTCACATTTTATCTATATTAAAAAAGCAAAGTGGGACTATAGCAGAGGATTTAGAGGATTTTCTAAAAGATACTGTTGAACAAAACAATAAGTAAAAATATAGATATAAAATATGTGTGTAAATATATGTGCACATGTCATGTCTGTGTGAGTATTCTGAATGAGTCTGTGTGTTGTGTGTGCCTGTGCCTTGTTAGGTATAGCTCTGTATGAGATTATATGACTACAGAGAAGAACTATTGATTGTTGAGATAGATCCCTGGAGAAGAAAAGGTATGGATATTTGTGGGAAATATGGATGTGAATGGGAAGACCAAAGGGAAGAATCAGACAAAAAAGGAAATGAGGAAAAATGAAAGAAGCAACATGAGCATACTTAATGCATTTTTGTAAAATTATGTGTCATTTTATACATGAGTGAGAAAATAAGAATGGAGAAATGAAAATATTCCCAGTTACCACCTAGCATGCAATTCTCTCAACGTTTTAACAACTTCCATATTCAAACTGAGGCATACTGACTGAATGTCAGCCTCTTCGCCCCTCTTCTTCTTGCTCATTGAGCTTTTGTTGAAATCCCTGCATATTCAAGATGAAATATCACCTTCACTCACCTTTCTGAGATCTCATTGCACTCCTAAATAACTCTATATTTTGGAAGTCACTCATTTGTCTGCTCTTTTTTTGTATGTGAACACATATAATTATGTATAATTATCTAGTAGCTAGAACACAAACTTGTAGGCAGACTCTGTTTTCCATCTATGATCCCATACCTTGGTGCTCTTATCCTAGTAGGCAATCCGTCAATATTTGCTGAGTGAATAACTTTGAACCAGCACTATTCAATATTTCTGAGCTCCCAAGTATTTTTACACACTGATTGCAAATAAATGATGAGGTTTGAGTGACAGTAGTATTTTCTGTCTTTGAATTCTGTGAGAAAATATAGATCTGAACTGTTTTGTAAAATTAAATGATTCACTTAAAGTTCATTGATCAGTCTATTAGTAGGTTGTCTTTAGTCTATCAGCCAGTCAGTTCATCTATTGTTCATTCATTCATTCAATGAATGCCAACAGTTAGTAATTAAAAAAATATTGATTGTCTTTCATCTGTTGTACAATTTCTGGGATAATCTAATAGGTTGCAGAAGCAAAATATAGTATTTTTAACCTTTAAGGCAGTGGTCCTCAAACTTTTCAGCTCCAAGGACCGGTTTCATGGAGGAAAACTTTTCCAAGGGCTGAGGAAGTGGGTAGGGATGGTTTCGGGATGATTAAAGCGCATTCCATTTACTGTGCACTCTATTTCTAATCTAATGCTGCTGCTGATCTAACAGGAGGTACTGGCCCAGAGGTTGAGGACCCCTGCCTCAGGGTTATCTACCTAGGATCTGATTTTAGAGACCTCTTTTGCTCAATACATCCTGCCATGATCCAGTTTTCTTTAATTAACTCATTAAGAATTAGTACTTCTGTTGGAAGTAATACTCAGTCTGCATTTTATCATCTATGAACAGAAATGTTGGGACTTTCCTGGTGGTCCAATGGCTGAGATTCCCAAATCTCAATGGAGGGGGCCAGGTTTCAGTCCCTGGTCAGGGAACTAGATCCCAAATGCTGCAACTAAGAGTTCATATGCCACAACTAAAATTTCCCATATGCTGAGACTAAGACTTGGCACAGCCAAATAAATAAAAAACTTAAAAAATAAAATAAATAATTTTTTAAAAGTCAGTGATTTTCTTTTGTGTGAACCAAACCTACACACAATGATAATTTCTGAATATGAATCACTGATGTTAAAAAAAAGTCAGGGGTTCTCTTGAGCCTGGTGATTATCTTGTTGTTATCTATGTTGGTAGTTATGCATTGAGAATACTTTAGTATGGTTTTCATTTGTTAACAGGCAGCTTTATGTTTCCCTCCATAATGAAGTGAGGAAAATGCATTTCACTTCCAATGCACTATTTTTACAGCATTGAATAAGAAGAGCAAAGCTGAGAATGCCTTTTGTCAGTCAGTTGTCAACACAAAAGAAAAATCTTGAAGCTTGGGTCACTACCAAAAAAATTAACATCTGGAAAATAAATTTTAAAATATTGGTAAGCTGATAGTATCACTTTATATTGATTTCTTGATTTTTAAAGGCTTGTGGTGACTTTGCTAAGATACAAGAAAGTACACTGAAATTGAAGAGCTTGTACTTACAAAAGGAAATTGTTAACATGATCAAGCAAAACTTCCACTTTTATAAAGAACCAAGCAGGAATGAAAATCCATGTGTTAGTTTTTTTTTTTTTACAAAAAAGCAAATATAGTGAGAATCCATAAAACCATAGAGTTTAAAAACAGAGGGTAATGTAAAAATCATTACTTCCAATACATTCCTCATTTCTGCCCATAAGGAATGGGAATGTTAGTCACTGACTGGAGTTGGTCTGCATTGGACTGTGTCTCCTACCTCCCAGCCTTGTGTTCTTCCAACACATCACAAAGTCATTCTCTCAAATTTACTTTATGATTCTTCTTTCTCCTCTCAAATTCTTACGTTTCTCATTAAAATTTGCTACATTAAAACTCCAAGAATAATCTTGTGGAAAACCAAATGACTTCTTATTTACCAAAAATTAAATGTATATATTTGAAGCTCAGTTTGCATCTAAAATGCTAATTTCTCTGTGTGTTGTCATTTTGTTGTCATGTTGGGAACAGTAAGTCAGGCTGATCTTGTTGACCCCGACAGCAGCTAGTGGGAATGACACATATGGACAGAATCAGATCTTTTCTAGTTGGAATGCTTTAAAAGTAGTTATTTGCCTGTTATTTCTAATTTAAGCACCACAGGAATCTTGGTTTTGTAAGTAGCCTGTTAAGGTGGCAGTAGTGCAGGTTAAGGAGATAATTCATATAAGATCAGGTAAAATGGTACCCTGCTTACTCCTGAATATTTCATTAACACTTTAAAGAGAGATGTGTTACCCATCCTAACTATGTATGCGCTGTCCTTCCCTTATAGCTTGAGCAGGTTAGTTCACAGCTGCAAGTCAGAATGGTGGCATAAGGACCTCAGAGCTCTGATAATAGACCAAGAATGAGCTTGGCAGAGAAACGAAGAGTGGATACTACTGAGATTCTAAAAAGGAAGTGCTAAGTAGATAATTAACATCTTTCCTCTCAGTGGTAACCTGGAAAAGTTCTTGGTCAGGAGCCATAAAAAGATCTCAGGTCTATAAAAAGGGAGACAAAGATAATAAACTTCCTCAAGAAAAGGAGGGTTTTGCCTTATGTGTGTGCCCTTGGAGTGTTTGTGTATTTGACCTAAACAAGCTTGTGTTACTATTTTCCAGGGTAGAGCTTATCAGTAGCATCAGTTTGGCCATTTGAAAAATGAGAACACATGTCATTGCTTTGTTACTTGGCCTGCAATGGACACCTGATAGCTCTGGCTATAATATTCCTTATAGAGAGGAGGAACTTCCAGCACTCAGCTAGGGCGAGGGGCATAAGGCTTCCTGTACTGTCAGCACTGCCCATTAAGTGTGTGTTTACTTCAAATGTGGACAGTTGGTGCTAGGAGCCCTGTAAATGCGCCATGTTCATACTCTCAGCAAAATATACTTCCTTATCAAAAGCAGGATCTCCATTCTCATCTCCTTTCCACAGACAGGAAGCTAACAGTTCATCCTGAGCAACTGTTAAGGGATCAAAACTCTCACAATTAAGAGTCTCGTGCCCATGTAGCTTTTATCTTTCTCATTAGATCCTGTCCTGCTTCTCTCCAGACACACCATCCTCTCATAATTCTCCCCGCGTTCTCAGAATCTCCTTCTGGGGCTTCTTACCTATAATTGAATCAGGCCTATTTTTCCAACATTTTAAGATTTTTCTCTCCTGCCTCCTCTAGGAAGAGTTGCTTTATGAAGCATTCATTCAGCTAATGTTTATGGGGATCCTGCCCTATTCTTGTCCCTGTCCTAAGTGCTTACTAGAAAGATAAGATCCTCATTCTGTTGGAGCTTATATCCTAGTGTACTACTCCATTGAATCTTTCTTTAATTGTTCTGATAAACTAATTTGTATTGTGGTGTCAGTCTCAAAAATGTTGGATTAAGTGACATTTCCTGCCCAGATAACACTCAACAAAAATTCACTCTGTAAACATTAATTCAACACCTAATGCAATGCAGTAATACAAAGATGAAAAAGCTTCAGTTCCATATTCTGATAATATCAGTGAGGAAATTGGTACCTATGTATTGACAGTGACATTTAAAAATAATTGTGCACTTCTCTTTTGCCTTTTTGGGAACAAAATTCATCCTAGTCTATCAAGAGATCCATCTGCTTGGGTTGATAGGAGGGGGTGATTAGAATTTGGTAAGAAAAGACCACGATAATATTCAGTTTCTGTCACTCAAGAGTAGGATTAGAGAACACAATTATAATCACATAACCTGGTCTATTTTCTTGAGAAGAGATCTTCTAAGTATTTTTTTCTTCCCAACAAAAGGAGGAAAGAAATTTCTCCACTGTTAAGTCTTTGATGAGCCAGAGAAGAATATGTGAAACAGAGGGGAAAAAAAGACACTCCCCTTTCCAGACTCTATTATTTTAAGGATGTAGTGGAGGAGGAGAGATAAACCTATATGACACAGTGAGCCAGAGGCACGGACTCTCAACGGACTCCAGGTTGAGAGCTGAGAGTCTTTGCTTGCAGGGTGAGGTGACCTGAGACAGAGGCTGTGATGGACAACGGGGCTTCCAGAATCCCCAGTGATCTTTTCTGTAAATTTGAGGCAATAATAACTATCCTGGGTGCTACTGTATGGGCCACATGAAAAAAGTATGTGAAGTGTCCAGTAAAGTACCTGGCATCTAGTAAATTCTTGGGAGGTACATGCTGCTTCTAATTCTTAACCAGTTTGCCTCTGACAAGATTGAATCCTCTAACTTGTTGAGGTTTAAAAAGACTAGAAGAATAAAGACTGTCCCGGGTTGCTGTTTTTCTAGCTGTGTAACCCTGAGAAAATTGCTTAACCTCTTTAGTTTCAACTGCCTCATCTCTGAAATGAGGATAATATTAGCAGCTACCTTGTAGGATGGTTATGTAGATTAAAAGAGACAATGTATAAAGTGTACTTAGCCCAGTGACTTGCATGCAGTAGGGATGTAATAAATGTTTATTATGCCTGAGAATAGAAATTTATATTTTTGTTTCTTCTGTGTTTCTATGTGTCTAAAACTTAGCTTCATTTTTCTCTTCATCAGAAAGTACATATCTAAGGTGTGTTTTTTTTTTTTCTTCTTCTTTTTTTAACTGTTTTTGGTATGCTGAAGAACAAGATATACAGCTTTCTGTTTAGAATTCTACAACAGAGCAGGGCGTCCTTGGGGATGAGAACTTCTTTTTCCTTCTGAATCTAGAGGTGAGCTGTGTGATTAAAAGAGAAAGCTCTACATTCATTTATCCTCTATTGCCTGTATTTGCAGTTACCCAGTTAATGATTACCAGTTGCCTATGCAAATTACTCCCTGGAGAAGCTTAAGGAACACTTTATGAGTCGTGCAGGCCAGGAATAGATCTTAAAATTGTGACTAGAGATTACAAGTCCCTCTTCACTATGCTGGAAGAAACAGTGCATGACCAATCACAGAAGCTCCGTGGCCCCACATTTTACTGTGGCCCACTGACACAGGGGTGTATAGGTGTTTTATAGGTCACCCTTAAATATGTAATAACATCTGTCTGTGGGATTTTTTTTTTAGACACTGGCAGGCAAACAGCTCAAAGCGGGTTTTCTACGCTTGCTCCTTATTCCAGAGGGTGAGATAGGCCACTGGCCACAGAATTCTAGAGGCTTCAGCAGAAGCTCCAAGAACTGAGAAAGAGAGTCTGCCACGCAATACATTTCCTGGGATCATTTGTGGGGACATCCTATAATGGCCCTGGGCACATCCCTAGACTTCGATTCTCAGAAAAGTTTCCCTTTTCTCAGACAAACTCAAAATAATAGAATCTAGAGCTGGAAGGAATTTTGGATATCAGTGGACAGATAGTTCAAACATCAAGTGTAGGTGGCTGATTCGGTAAATGGAAGAGTTAACACGTAGACTCCCCCCCCCCCCCCACCACTAATTTGATATTTTTTATGAGAAGAGACAAGAAAAAATGAGTAACATATATTTTTCTTTCTGAGACATTTTTGAACCTTGGGTAAAATGTTATAGCTCTGTTGAATTTTGCCTAGTGGTTTGACCATCACCTTCTGGATGTGGAGATTTAAAATGTATTCTTTCCCTGCCACTTTCTGGAATGAGATAAAGCCTTTCCCAGGTGAAGGCGATTTTCCTAACCTTACTGCAATTATCTAATGTAGCACATGCTTGATCCTTGTGGAGAGCTGTCCTTTTTTCTCGAGGATCTGTCCGATGTGTCAGTCTGAAGGCATCACCACAGAGGGCATAGTTCTTTCCATAGCTGGTCATCATGATCACTGAAGGGAAAACAGAAACCACAGGACATAAAAAATATTTTGCTTATTTCTCTGCAACTACCCTGTGAGGACCCTGAGTACTTGGCAAATCTATTTTAGCTCCTAAGGAGGAACCTGAGGAGAAAAGAAAATTCTGTCCAGAGAGACTTAGGTTGTTCAAACTGAGCTTGCATTTTCAAAGAAAATAATAGATCACATAGTCCCAGCTCTTCGAGTTAAAATTGCTTCTTCTTTTTCATCAGTGCAGTTTTGTTTTGTTTTTTTTTCCTGTGTAACAGTTTCTGGATCAGATTGTTGAGTGCTTTCATCCAGATCCATGAATGTACTTTCCTATTCTTTTTCTCTTTGAATAAATATAGTGTGACTCAGCAGCAGTAATGATGTCTTGTGCTTAAGGCCCCAGTAGCTGTTGTGCACCGTAGGACCACTCTTGTCTTTGTCTGATGCTGATACTTCCTACTGTTCAGAGCAGGGATCGTTCCCTTCAGGACTCTTGTCTTCACCTATCCTGCTTGAACTGTGCCAAGAACTGGACAATTTCCAGTTAATTTCATTCTGAAGGTACACAAGTGATTTCTATTTATTTATTTATTTTTGCAGCAGAGGAGGGCTGAAAACAGATGTTTTAAATCAGGGTGTAGCACTGGTCCAGCCACCCCTACGTCAAATAAGTCGCTCACCCAGTTTTCTCCTTGTGCTCATTTATCCCCCAGCGTCCTGGGATCTTCTGAGCCTCACTTTCTACTGTCTCCCTTTTCCATCACCTCTGTACCAATGGGTCAAACAATTTCCTTTACATGCGTGGTTTCTGAATCTCTGTCTCTAGTCCTGTCTGTTTTTCATGCCATCGTAATTTCCTCTGGAACCTCAGAAGTCACGTGTCCAAACCACATCCATTTTCTTCTTCTAAGAATCCCCATTATTCTTATTAATGCCAGTGACATTCTCCAGTTACTCGGACTTAGAATATTGGACTTGCCTTTTTATTTTTTTCCTATCCATACTCTCAAGGCTAAACCTTTTTCAAGCCTTGAAGACTTTTATTCTCAGAGCCTCCCGGATCTGGCTTAATCACAGTTAGGTACTCATTATTTTTGTTCACATGGATGATTAGAGTTGGCTCCCAATTTGTTTATTGTCAATCTTATTTCATATAGAAATATTAAAATGTGTTGCACTTGATTTTTTTAATGTTAGGATTTATTATTTATCCTTTTCAGGATTCAATTTATGGTTCTCTGTAAGTATGATCTTGCTTGGTTCTTTTCAAAAAAGATTTGTTAATAGATTCTATGCAGAATTCTTCAGAAGTAAAACATTTGAGCAAGTTGATGTCTTTATATAATACTTAAATGTATATGAACAAATTTTGCTAACTATTAATATTTATTCATTTTTATCAGATAAACAATTATTTTCAGGCTGTGTTTTTGAAGGCTATTATATATTATATTCCTACAGTATTTTTTGAGTGTCAGAGTATTCCACCAACAGAAAGCTTGGCTGAAATGATGATGGCTTTTTTCTCTGTACTGAACTCTTAGTGACATTGTTACTTTTTTTTTCAGCTGCAAGGCTATGTACAGAGACTTTTAGCATTTGCCTTGTGAGGAAAAGTTCTGTGGCAAAGCTTGAATAGAGTGGGGGTGTGGTGAATAATTAGGTTTCTTCCATATTTAGATCCTATGATTTATGTTATGCTTGCTCTTACTGGAGCAAGATTTTTATGTGGGAGCAAGTACTAGTCTGCATGAAGAGTAGGAGAATTGGTATCTTCTGCAGATTTTCAGATTCTTCTTGGTTCATCATGTATAATCGTTTCCTAGAACTAAATAACCTGATTTAAGATCTTATAGTTTTTCTTGTTCTTAATAATTAGAGACCTTTGTCAGGGAGTAAAAATCAATAATAATTTAAAGTAAAAATAGTTAGTCCTAGATGATTTAAATTATATTGCAAGTTTTTTCTAAATTGAGATTATAAATGGATTATTGTAGTTTTAAAGTAGAAATTTTTTCATATAGTTTATAATTATATTATATATTGGATGTAATTATACAGTTAAATACTTCAGATTTAGCTACCTATATGAACATATATATTATATTTTTTGAACAAAATTAAAATAAACTCAGTGTCATTATTGTAGCCAATAGTTAGCAAAGAAATCCCCCAAACTTACATAGGACTGAAGGAGATATGTATAACTTTCCTGTCACTTAATGCTGGTAGGAAGTAAACAGACCACATTTACTGGCTTATTTCCATTCTCAGAAAAATCTTCAGCTTGATTCCATTCTCACGTAAGGAAAGGTATTAGCAAGAATGTCACTTTGCATTCCTTCATGAGACCTATTTAGTTAAGGGAAGTCTTAGCAAATAGGTTCTTTTTCCTTTTATTGATAATGGTCTAGCTGCATAATAGAAACATAATGTGATGAGCATCTGATGTACTTCACAACTGCCAAAAACCATGTCAATTAGGGCAAAAAAAGATTGTTCCATTTCTATTTATTTCAAAGCCCCCTTTAATATTCTCTGTTGCTATACAGTAAATATTGTGATTAAAAGTTTCCTACTCCATTTCTCTGTTATTTCTGTTATTATGCCTTCAGGAAATTGTAATTTCATAGGACATTTCTTAGGAATGTGAGAGTGCTATAAATAAATGGGTACACATTCTTAATATGTGAGAGAATAAGGAAAAGCCCAGCCCAATGATTTCCCATTTTCCCAAAGTGTCTAAACTCTCCATCTTGCCATCTGAGTAGGTTTGGCCAACTAACATAATCTTTCTAAGTCTCAAATTCTTATCTGTGAAATAGAGAGAGAGATTTATAGGAATAATGTATTGAGTAGAATAAATAGTAGAAGTCAAGAAGTCAGCAAGGTGCCTGAAACTTTCCCCTTTATCTCCTTTCCAGCTCACCTCCAAGTTCCATCCTTCTCTAAATAGCTTGTGTTTTCATTGTGAGAGACAAAAGCATACTGAAAAGGAAATAAAATTCAAAGCAGTGGGCAGAGAACATATAAAGTAGTGGGGAAAAACTTGGCATGAAATCCTGTTTTCTGATTTTGACACAAACAGCTTTAAGACCTTGGTTTGATCACTAAGTCTTTCCATGTCCCCATTTATCCATCATGTGAAGGTTTACCTGGCTTTGATTAAGTGCCAGATTTGTTATAGAGGCAGTAAGGATTATTGTAATTCTAATAAGTTAGTGGCCCTTGTGGACTGAAATGATTAGGAAGGTATCATGGAAGAAGAGGGACACAAAGTGAGCTTTCAAGGTTGATTGGGATATGGCTAGTACCAGGGAAGGCACTCATTTGCTGTTGTTTCGACCTTAGCCAACTGAAAGGTTTTCGTTTTTCACAGAATGACATAGTTGGTCAGAACAATTTGTTCTGAAGTGACACTGGCCATTAATTGAATTGCTTTAATTCTTTAGATGAGTTTTATTTGAGAGATTTGATATTACAAAGGCTGATATATCTTGTGAATAGGTCCATTATTGCAATTACAAATAAATGTTTGTTAGGAACTCCTGGATGGAACATAGATCTTTCCAATACAGGGCCTCTGGAAAGACCAAAATAATGCAGCTGCTTTGTGAGATCACCATCCACAAACATGTGATCAGCATCTTTTTTTGTCCCTGGCACACTCTTACAGGGAGTCTATATTTGTAATTTATAGGTATATGACATCACTGCTTTCCAGTAAATATATATAAAGTAACATTTAAAAGTGACATGTTGTATGTTATTAGTGTTTTTCTCAGTAAACTGATAGAATAAATTATGCCTTAAAATAAAGTCACAAATAAGGGGACTTTGAGAGTTGTCACCACACAGATAGAAATTGAATCCCTGGAAAAAGATTCAATTGCTTAAAGAAGGCACATCTATGATTACAAGGAGGTAAACACTTTAGTAGTTCTATTGATTTTTGTGAAAATAACAGTGACTCTTGAGGTTGATGATAGAACTAATGAGGTTTGACATATCTGTCATCCTGGCTTCATTTGCCTTGAGTCCCAATTTTGTCTCAGAATATCTAAGCCTGCGATATAAAATAGGCCATTTATATCTTAAACAAAGATTGTGTCTTAAGCTTTGTTACTTTCAGCCTACAGCTGGAGCTTGGTAACCTTCCCTGGTGGCTCAGAGATTAAAGCGTCTACCTGGAATGGGGAGACCCAGGTTCAATCCCTGGGTCAGGAAGATTCCCGGGAGAAGGAAATGGCAACCCACTCCAGTGGGTTAAATGGTTATACCTAGTTACTTAAATTGACTTAAAGGCAATTTGCAATGAAAAGCAATATTCTGCTTTAGGTAGAGTCTTGAGTAAAGAGATTCTTGAAGATTTAGAAGAGTCCTGAGTAAAAAAGATTCTTGATAAATGAATTATCATTAATCTTGTTCGTGATAATTAGTGAGACTCTGGGATTAAAAACTACACTTATGGCAATAATGTTTTTATTGAAAAAAATGAACATCTCAATGAGATTATGAAAATGCTATGGAATGAACAAATGTTAGTAAATGCCAGTGGAAAAAACAGCTTCCAAGAAATACATTGGATATATATGTATATAAAATCATCAATGTACAGTTGCAGAAAAAATGATGGAATAGCAAATAAAAATGACCTTTTCATGGAAAAGTCATTGAAAAAGACTCTATTAAAACAATAGGAAATAATAAAGGTGAAATTAGATACAGAGCAATTCAACAGAATTATGTACAAGACACAGCATGAAGCAAATCTTATTTGACAGGGGTCAGTTGATGTCGACAGAAACTGGAGGGAAAAACTAGATTTTAAGAAGAAATGAACAAAGTTGCAATTTGGCTCAGTGCGTTAAGTTAATCAGTAATTAAAATAATCCTGCTGAGACACTTGAATCTCTATTTCTTTACCCAGTGGTTTGAAGCCACAAGAACCCTAGGACAAATGCTTGCACAGTCGATCTGGTTAATCAGCCAGTTCTAAGACTGGTCAACTTTGAAGGAAAATCATTTGAGGAAGATTATTATGCCCAGTTGGAAGTAACTGGACTGAGGAACTGAAAGCTGTACATCTTTCTACCTGTTTAATAAAACTGGAACCCATGCAGGCTATCCAACAACTCTATTTCCTAATTCTTTTCAGTTTAAGAAATTGATATTGATGATCAGATTCCAACTGGGGGCCCCTCTCTGCAGCAGGACATATTGACACATTTACCCATATTTCTGTATGACAGCCTAGAACAGCTCAAAGCTGTTTTCATAGACTTATACTGTGTTACTTCTGTTGTCTATCCCAACCTCCCTCCAACCCCCAAATCTCCAAAGAACTTTAAGACCCAGGGGTCATCAGACTCAGACCTAAAGATTCATCTTCTTTGCCAGATTCTATAAGAAATGCCATGTTTTGGTTTGGTTTTTCAGTTTTACCAAAGATTCCTAGTGGGGAGAGTGTTAGACTGCAGGACTTGCAGTTGTCTTCCATTTTGCAGGTCTAATACCTTTATAGGCCTCTAAACTCAGCCCTTTCCAAACGCACTCTCCTCACATAGCACTTCTCACCGAGTGACACTTTCTGTGTAGTCTAGTGTCTGTCTCCTGTCTCTACAGGATTTCTGCTTTTGAGGAAATTGACCCTGGCAGTTCCTTAGGCTGGTGAATCAGATTCTATTTCTATACTGGAAAATTAGGGGAAAAAAAAATAAGTGGCCATAGTTTCCTGTATTTCTAGAAGGTCTCCAGGTTGTTTTTATAGTGAGAGAGCAAGATCATTTTGGTTTGTTTCTGTTTCATTTTAACACTGGAGATGCCTGTGCCACATGGTGTTACCAACCTGAGGAAGTGATTTACCTCCTACAACAATGGATCACCAATAATTGTGCCAGATTGGTTATAAGACCTGGAAAAGCTTTATGAAGTAAGAAGTATCTGTGGCCTCATTTTGTTGCTGAAACTACTGAGTACACGAAAGTGATTTGTGAAACTTCTTGTAGTGAAAGGATGTCAATACTTGTCTCTTAGGAAATGCAAGAAAAGGATGAGCAGAGAAGAGTTTTTCTAATTCTTGGGAGAAGGGTAACTTCAAGAGGTAAGAGTGGGTGAGGATAAGTTTAAAGAGGAAAACAACATTGGCTAAGATTCCAGGGTCTGCTGGATGACAAGCAAGGATAGCGTGGAGCCTGGTTTAACCAATGATCTGTCCTGAAGCTTGATAGTTGCTTGACACACTGCCAGATTTCTTGAAAGACATACCAGAAACTTATGTTTTCTATATGTTACCATTGGACTTAGAAGGAAGTATAAGACAAAAAGAGTGGTGAAAGGACAAATTAAAGGAGAACTCTTTTGAACCTCAACCTAGGGTTCGCAGACTGTTTCTATAAAGGGCCAGATAGTGAATATTTTAAACTTTTTAGGACATACAGTTTCTGTAGCAAGTACTCAAGTCTACCTTTGTATGTGAAAGTCATAAATGAATAGACACAGCTGAGTTTCAATAAAACTTTATTTGCAAAACCAGATAGTAGGTAGATTTGGCCTGAGAGTGATACTTTTCACCTTTTCTGTTGACTATTTTCCATGATTTCTGATATTAAGAATATTTACCATGCCTGGTATTAGCAGGTCATGAATGAACTAACAAACTACACAAGATACTTTCCAGTTTTATTTTCTTATTGCACAGAGTTGAACACGACCGAGCTACTGAACTGATCTGAACTGAATGTTTATAATGGGATTGGACATGAATACTTTCAATTCTACTACTACCTCTCTTTGCATTATACTGTTTCATTTTCATCACTCTTTTTGATGTAATAGGATGCATCACAGAGTGGATCAGGTTGAGATTTACTAGTCCCATTTCTTAATATCTAAAGTTGGAAATTGGTCTTCAAGAAAAGGCACAGTTGTGTGCACTTAAGAAATACGGGGAGCCAGTAACATTCTTTGTGGGGTGCAAAAGTGAATAGCATCAGTAGTGTGTGTGTGTGTTTAAGAATCAAACAGCTCACTTGACAGAAAATGAAAGGAGGAAAAATGTCTCTCTATATGGAAAATACTATCACAAAAATGAAATAGTTGAATTCCAATTTACATAGAGAAATGCTATCATATAGAAAAGTTCTAAAAATTTCCAGTGATTGATGGGAAAAAGCAGAGTATATTAACTGTCAAAACAAATTATGTGTTTGTATTATGATTATTCCTCAAGACAAATGAGGGAATATGTGTTTCTGAGTTTTAATCAAGGAATTTAATGTTGTTCAGCTTTATCTTCTGAGACAACAAAGCTAAAATCGGCATGTAAATTTTGGACACATGGAAAATTTTTTTGACAACCACTTTAAAAGTGATTATTATTTATTATATGTCAGTGAAAATTATTTCCAAAGTTTTAATAGGATGAATCGTTTGAATATGTGCATATTCTTGGAAAATTCCAAACTAAAGCCAGATAATAGTTTTCCCTCTTTCTTGATTACTTGCTCTAGAAATGTGATTGCTGTCAGGAATGATTTATACTTTATCAAGTGTAATTTGGAATATCTCAGTGTGAAAATGTATTCATTATATATTTTTTTAAATTGTGTTTTCCTTTATTTTTTTAATTTTTATTGGAGTGTAATTGATTTACAAGGTTGTGTTCATTTCAGGTGTATAGCAAAGTAAATCAATTATGTATATACATATATCCACTCTTTTCTTTTTTTTAATGTTCTTTTCCCATATAGGCCATTACAGAATATTGAGTAGAGCTCCATTTGCTAGATAGTAGGTTCTTCTTATCTATTTTATATACAGCAGTGTGTATATGTCAGTCTCAATTTATCTCCCCCAATTTATCTCTCCCCTATTACCTCTTAGTAACCATAAGTTTGTTTTCCACATCTGTAATGTTCTGCTTTATACATAAGTTTATTTGTATCTCTTTTTTACATTACACATGTAAGTGATTTTATATGATATTTGTCTTTCTCTGTCAAACTTACGTCACTCAGGATGACAATTTTTAGTATCTCAGGCTGAAAATGTATTCATTCTTGAATTACTTTATTTCCACCTCAAGGAAGAACATATTTTATGTTCTGAGATAAGGTCCTCTAGATGAGTTTTACTTGTTTTATTCATATAGCTATTACTTTTATCATTTTTACAAATATTTTACATTTATACTAAATAATATATTCAATTTAGTAAAAATATTTCATCTCAAATGAAACCTTGGCAGTCTGACCAAGGTTATGATTGTAAAATATTATGGGTTATTTGTAAAATGTGTTAAGGTTTCTGAACTAGAAAAGAAAACATTGTTTTGTGCAAGCCTCTGGATTCTTTAGGGTTTTAATTTTCTTTTAAGGATGGTTCAGTTCAGTTCAGTCAGTCAGTCACGTCTGACTCTGTGTGACCTCCATGGACTGCAGCACTTCCGTGTGGACAGCAGGCTTCCGTGTCCATCACCAATTCCCGGAGCCTACTCAAAGTCCATAGCGTTGTTGATGTCTTCAACCATCTCATCCTCTGTTATTCCCTTCTCCTTCTGCCTTCAATCTTTTCCAGAATCAGAGTCTTTTCCAATGAGTCAGCCCTTCACATCAGATGGCCAGAGTATTCAGCTTCAACATCAGTCCTTCCAAAGAACACCCAGGACTGATCTCCTTTAGGAACTGCATACAGATTTCTCAAGAGGCAGGTCAGGTGGTCTGGTATTCCCATCTGTTTAAGAATTTTCCACATTTTGTTGTGATCCACACAGTCAAAGGCTTTAACATAGTCAATATAGAAGAAGTAGATGTTTTTCTGGAACTCTCTTTCTTTTTCAATGATTCAGCGGATGTGGGCAATTTGATCTCTGGTTCCTCTGCCTTTTCTAAATCTAGCCTGAGCATATGCAAGTTTATGGTTCCTGTACTTTTAAGCTTGGCTTGGAGAATTTAGAGCATTACTTTGCTAGCATGTGAGATGAGTGCAGTTATGTGGTAGTTCGATCATTCTTTGGCATTCCTATCTTTGGGATTGGAATGAACACTGAGCTTTTGCAGTCCTGTGGCCATTGCTGAATTTTCCAGATTTGCTGGCATATTGAGTGCAACACTTACACAGTATCATCTTTTAGGATTTGAAATAGCTCAACTGGAATTCTATCACCTCCACTAGCTCTGTTTGTAGTGATGCTTCCTAAGGCTCACTTGACTTCACATTCCAGAATGTCTGGCTCTAGGTGAGTGATCACACCACCATGGTTATCTGGGTCATGAAGATCTTTTTTGTATAGTTCTGTTGTTCTTTTGTATAGTTATTCTTGCCACCTCTTCTTAATATCTTCTGCTTCTGTTAGGTCCATATCATTTCTGTCCTTTATTGTACCCATCTTTACATGAAATGTTCCCTTGGTATCTATAATTTTCTTGAAGAGCTCTCTAGTCTTTCCCATTCTATTGTTTTCCTCTATTTCTTTACATTGATCACTGAGGAAGACTTTATCTCTCCTTGTTATTCTTTCGAACTCTGCATGCAAATGGATATATCTTGCCTTTTCTCCTCTGCCTTTAGCTTCTCTTCTTTTCTCAGCTATCTGTAAGGCATCCTCAGACAACCATTTGGCCTGTTTGTATTTCTTTTTCTTGGGGATGGTCTTGATCACTGCCTCCTGTACAATGTCATGAACCTCTGTCCACAGTTCTTCTGGCACTCTATCGGATCTAATCCCTTGAGTCTATCTGTCACTTCCACTGTATAATCTTATGGGATTTGATTTAGGTCATACCTTAATGGTCTAGTGGTTTTCTCCACTTTCTTCCATTTCAGTCTGAACTTGGCAATAAGGAGTTCATGATCTGAGCCAGTCAGCTCCTGGTCTTGTTTTTGCTGACTGTATAGAGCTTCTCCATCTTTGGCTGCAAAGAATATAATCAATCTATTTCAGTATTGACCGTCTGATGATGTCCATGTGTAGAGTCTTCTCTTGTGCTGTTGGAAGAGGGGTTTTGCTATGACCAGTGTGTTCCTTTGGTGAAACTTTGTTAGCCTTTGACTTGCTTTGTTTTGTACTACAAGGCCAAATTTGCCTGTTACTCCAGTTAGCTCTTAACTTCCTACTTTTACATTCCAGTTCCCTATAATGAAGAGGATATCTTTTTTGGGTGTTAGTTCTAGAAGGTCTTGTAGGTCTTCACAGAACTGTTCACCTTCAGCTTCTTCAGCATTACTAGTCAGGGCACAGACTTGGATTACTGTAATACTGAATGCTTTGCCTTGGAAACGAACAGAGGTCATTCTGTCGTTTTTGAGATTGCACGCAAGAACTGCAATTTAGACTGTTTTGTTGACTATGAGTCTACTCCATTTCTTCTAAGGGATCCTTGCCCACAGTAGTAGATATAATGGTCAACTGAATTAAATTTGCCCATTCCCATCCATTTTAGTTCACTGATTCCTAAAATGCCGATATTCACTCTTCCCATCTCCTGTTTGACCACTTCCAGTTTACCTTGATTCATGGACCTAACGTTCCAGGCCCTTATGCAGTATTGCCCTTTACAGCATTGAACTTTACTTCCATCATCTGTCACATCCACAACTGGGTGTTGTTTTTGCTTTGGCTCTGTCTCTGCATTCTTTCTGGAAGTATTTCTCCACTCTTCTCCAGTAGTATATTGGGCACCTACCGACCTGGGAAGTTCATCTTTCAGTGTCATAACTTTTTGCTTTTCATCCTGTTCATGTGGTTCTCAAGGCAAGAATGCTGAAGTGGTTTTCCATTTCCTTCTCCAGTGGACCACATTTTGTAAGAACTCTCTGCCATGACCTGTCCTTCCTGGGTGGCCCTACATGGCATGGCTCATAGTTTTGTTGAGCTACACAAGGCTGTGGTCCATGTGATCAGTTTGCTTAGCTTTCTGTGATTGTGGTTTTCATTCTGTCTGCTCTCTGAGGGATAGGGATAAGAAGCTTATGGAAGCCTCCTGATGGGAGAAACTGACTGAGGGGGAAACTGGCTCTTGTTTTGATGGCCTGGGCCATGTTCAGTTCAGTTCAGTTCAGTTGCTCAGTCATGTCTGACTCTTTGCGACCTCATGAACTGCAGCATGCCAGGCCTCCCTGTCCATCACCAACTTCCCGAGTCCACCCAAACCCATGTCCATTGAGTCAGTGATGCCATCCTACCATCTCATCCTCTGTCGTCCTCTCCTCCTCCTGCCCTCAATCTTTTCCAGCATCATGGTCTTTTCAAATGAGTCAGCTCTTTGCATCAGGTGGCCAAAGTATTGGAGTTTCAGCTTCAGCATCAGTCCTTCCAATGAGTATTCAGGACTGATTTCCTTTAGGATGGACTGGCTGGATCTTCTTGCAGTCCAAGGGACTCTCAAGAGTCTTCTCCAACACCCCAGTTTAAAAGCATCAATCTTCAGTGCTCAGCTTTCTTCACAGTCCAACTCTCACATCCATACATGACCACTGGAAAGACCATAGCCTTGACTAGATAGACCTTTGTTGGCAAAGTAATGTCTCTACTTTTTAATATGCTATCTAGGTTGGTCATAACTTTCCTTCCAAGGACATGCATCTTTTAATTTCATGGCTGCAGTCACCATCTGCGGGGAAGGCAATGGCACCCCACCCCAGTACTCTTGCCTGGAAAATCCAATGGACAGAGTAGCCTGGTGGGCTGCAGTCCATGGGGTCGCTAACAGTCAGACAGACTGAGCGACTTCACTTTCACTTTTCTCTTTCATGCATTGGAGAAGGAAATGGCAACCCACTCCAGTATTCTTGCCTGGAGAATCNNNTTGCCCGGCCCTTCCCTAAGACCTGTCTCTTATACACATCTAGTAGCCTGGTGGGCTGCAGTCCATGGGGTCGCTAACAGTCAGACAGACTGAGCGACTTCACTTTCACTTTTCTCTTTCATGCATTGGAGAAGGAAATGGCAACCCACTCCAGTATTCTTGCCTGGAGAATCCCAGGGATGGGGGAGCCTGGTGGGATGCCGTCTATGGGGTCACACAGAGTCAGACACGACTGAAGTGACTTAGCAGCAGCAGCAGTCACCATCTGCAGTGATTTTGGAGCCCAGAAAATAAAGTCAGCCACTATTTCCACTGTTTCCCCATCTGTTTTCCATGAAGTGATGGGACCAGATGCCATGATCTTTGTTTTCTGCATGTTGAGCTTTAAGCCAACTTTTTCACTCTCCTCCTTCAGTTTCATCAAGAGTCTCTTTAGTTCTTCTTCACTTTCTGCCATAAGGGTGGTGTCATCTGCATATCTGAGGTTATTGATATTTCTCCCGGCAATCTTGACTCCAGCTTGTGCTTGCTCCAGTCCATTGTTTCTCATGATGCACTCTGCATATAAGTTATATAAGCAGGGTGACAATATACAACCTTGACGTACTCCTTTTCCTATTTGGAGCAAGTCTGTTGTTCCATGTTCAGGATCATGTTCAGTAAATCTTTAATCCAATTTTCTATTGATGGGTGGGGCTGTGTTCCCTCCCTGTTGTTTGACCTGAGACCAAACTGTGGTGGAGGTAATGAAGATAATGACAACCTCTTTCAAAAGGTCCCGTGCAGGCACTGCTGCACTGAGTGCCTCCAACCCTGAAGCAGCCCACTGCTGACCCACGCCTCTGCTGGAGACTCCTGAACACTCATGGGCATGTAGGGTCAGTTTCTTATGGAGTCACCTCTCCTTTCTCCTGGGTCCTGGTGCACACAAGGTTTTGTTTGTGTCCTCCAAGAGTCTGTTCCCCCAGTCCTGTGAAAGTTCTGGAGGCTCTATGGTGGGGTTAATGGCGACCTCCCCCAAGAGGGCTTATGCCATACCCAGGTCTGCTGCACCCAGAGCCCCTGCGGCAGGCCATTGCTGACCCATACTTCCACAGGAGACAGTTCTGGTTTAGTCTCTGTGGTTTGGGCATGCGTTTTGTACCCTTCCCAGGTCTGAGCAGCTAGGTGACCAGGTGCTTGGCGAGTTCATTGTCCCAGGTGTGCCATGCTTCTTAATCACCTCCCTGGTCCCAGCCGCTCGGTTTCCTGGGTTTCCTCAGTTTCCTGGGTTTCCTGGGTTTCCTCGGTTTCCAGAGAGAGCACCGCCTCAGGTGTGCAGTATGTCTCTGGAGAGCTGATCTTAGGCTGCGACTCTCCTAGGGATGTCAACCATCTAAGTTCTCAGGAAGACATGGTTAGCAGCTGGGAGCCTGCTTACAGTTTGCTGGAAGATGCTGCTGTCTGGGGCTGAGATTATAGCAGCCCCTTGCCTTCTGGGTCTGACTTTAGCAAGCCTGCCTCTCTGCCTCTGAGCGGGGAAGGGTGGGTACCCAGAAGGCTAGCTCTCCTTTGGTATTAACTCAATCCTTTGTTCTGTGAGTGGGCCAGGCTGTGCGTTAGTTAGGTTGTTAGGTTAGAGCTTTTTGCAGGAAAGTTCTCTTTTGCACAGTTGTGGTTAGACATATATTCTGGTTTTTTTGTTTTGTTTTGTTTTTTTTTATGTTGCCTTCTGAGATTCCAAAACTCCCCACAGACCTGCCTGTGAGAGGGTTTCCTACTGTGTGGAAAAGGTGATAATGATCCAAATTTACAAAATCCCTTCCATTTTTATGTGAAATTTATCTTAATTGCATTTTCTTATGGAACTACATGCTTTGCTCACTAAGAATTTCCAGTTTGGGAATTTTGGTCCTTCTTTCTTATTGAAAATCTCTGCTTTTTCAGATTCCAAAGAAAAGTGCCAACTTGACCCGCATGGTTGATGCTACTAAAGTCTTCATTAACTCTTGTCAGTTAACTCACCACTCCTCATGTCATTGCTAAACCTTGAGCATTGGCCCTCGTGGATGGAACTTTTTTCTTCAACATCCTATTGTTTTCGTACCCTGCAGTAAGCCCTCAGGATCCCTTCACCCTATCTGCTGTTTATCAGTTGCCTCTACTTTGCTGTCGGAGAAGGCAATGGCACCCCACTCCAGTACTCTTGTCTAGAATATCCTATGGACGAAGGAGCCGGGTAGGCTGCAGTCCATGGGGTCGCTAAGAGTCGGACATGACTGAACGACTGCCCTTTCACTTTTCACTTTCATGCATTGGAGAAGGAAATGGCAACCCACTCCAGTGTTCTTGCCTGGAGAATCCCAGGGATGGGGGAGCCTGGTGGGCTGCCATCTATGGGGTCACACAGAGTCGGACATGACTGAAGTGACTTAGCAGCAAATGTGATAGCATCCCTGGAATTCCTTCTAGTGCAGGCTACCTCTCCATCAAGTCCCTAAAAATCTTGGAACTAGGAAGCAAGCTCAACATAATCCTTGATCTCTACTGTTTTGCTCTCCTCTCCATAACTTTAAAATTTTGTTTAGTCTTCCTCGTTGTCTTTCTCTTGCCATTTTATACTCATATGGTGACCCTTGACTAACCTAGTATTAATATTGCATTGTTTTCACCTACTAAAACCTAGTGGCATTTGTCTCTATTCAGTTTTAGCCAGTTTGACCTGCCTATCATTGTGATTATATTTTCTATTATTACTTGAAAATATATTTTCAAGAACATAGTTTCTGTGAACACTGCATCTTATCCCATCTTCTTTTCCATTCTCTTCTCCCTCTTCCACCCCCATAATGAACTTCTTGTTTATCTCCTTCTCCGAGTCCTTCTGTTCTTCTCATATTCCCTCTACGTCTTATTCATTCTGGTTCATCTGCTTAAATGTTCAGCTTGTACTCCAGGGACAGCCATATCACAAGGGCACTTGCCACCACTTTAGAATCCATTGTTCCTTTGATCTTTTTACCAATTTCCTTTCATCTTTCCAAAGCTCTAGTTATTCTCCTGTGTCTGTTTTCTCTTTTGTAATGGGCCAAAAAATTTAGTTGATGTGGGCCTTGGGACCACATGAGTGCTGACTGACTAATTCTACAACAAATTCTTGCAATTTTCTGGCAATCAGGTCATAGCTTCTTTTTCTGTCTCTAGCTGAATCTTTCACTAATGTTGCTGTGATAAACCTCTCCAGAGTTCAAGGCTTGCAGAATTTTTCCTGTCACGACACACTTAGAAACTATTGTGGTATGATTTTTCTGTCTCTGAATGAGGCAGAAGTATTTGCTTCCTTTAAATTTCTGGACTTGTAAAGACTTAGTGAATAACATGTATAAACACAGTTTTATATCTGTAAGATCTTGGTATTATTTTCATTCCATTGGCACATCTCATACTTTACCACTTCCTCTGTGTCATTTAACCTGGTCTCCGACTATAATCTCCTTGCTCACATTTCAATACTTCAATACTAGTCTCCTCTTTGTGACATCTTTCCACTTAGCACTCAGCTTGTTTCTGTTGGCTTTGCTGAGTAGAATCTTTATTTTGGATAATCTGTCCTAAGAGATTCTATGGTGCTGGCATCTTCAGTAGTAGTAAACCCAATGATCTGTGTGTAGTTAGCTAGAATGCATTTTTGCTGAACCAAGTTCAAATGAAGGATAAGCTTTGCAAATTTAGAAGCATGCTCTTTATAGCATAAGGTTATGGGTTTAGTGGTTATTCAGGGGACATTTTGGAGATTTTCATCCTTTTTATATATTCAGTTCATTATTATACTTCATTACAAAGAATACAATTCTCTTTACATAGAATAAAATTATACAGTGTTATGATAATAACAGATATAAAGTGGTGCTGATGCTTGTCCTCGTCATTGATGATATCTTTCTTTTGTACACTAAGAACCTTATGGTTTTTAAAAGCATAAGATGGTCTGTCTTGTAAAAGAGCTTAATCACATTGGGTAATCAAGCTCTTGTTGTTAAGGCATATTTCTGAATCAGCACTGGGAAAGGAAAACAGATGATAGATCACTTCCCCTGCCTCCTCCAGAAAGGTTAACTTTATTTATTTATTTATTTATTTTGCAGATCACTTTTCTCATTATCTCTTTGGGAGAATCAGTTCAATTCAGTTCAGTCGCTCAGTCATGTCCGACCCTGCGGCCCCATGAATCGCAGCACGCCAGGCCTCCCTGTCCATTACCAACTCCTGGAGTTTACCCAAACTCATGTCCATTGAGTTGGTGATGCCATCCAACCATCTCATCCTCTGTCGTCCCCTTCTCCTCCTGCCCCCGATCCCTCCCAGCATCAGTGTCTTTTCCAATGAGGGAGAATAATTTCATTTAAACTAACCATATATTTTCAAAATTGTCCTTAAAAGTCCTGAACCTTGAAGGACAACTAGATTAAATGCCAAAACACTTAAAACACTCTATGCACATGACAATATTAGTATTTTTGTGGGAGATTTATGGAAATGCCACCCATACCTTAGTAGAATTATAGAGTCACTTCAATCACCTTGTTTCTTTGCTCTTGGCCAGACACACTAAACATGGAAAATACTTTATACATATGCCACAGTGGTTCATTACCTTCATTCTCTCCTCAGTACATCTGAGTAATCTAACATATGACCTTCAATAAGAGTAGCTTCCTGAGCAGTGATTTCTCACTGCTGTAGAAGAGGGCCAAAGGAGAATTAGAATCTTAGAGACTTGGAGGTAAATTTTCTTAAAAGGTCTTCTCAAATGTTCTCCAAAGAAGTTGTGCCCCTTTACACAAATTTCCAGTGGAAAACTATTAGTTACAAATTTTATCTCTTCCCAGGTAAATATATTTGAATTAATCTGACCCAATAATTCTTCAAGAGTCCATTTTTTTTTGCTTTTTAGGTAACATCCATTTCAAAACAAAGGTTTGCCAAGAGATCTGTATTTACTCTCTTGATATTCTTGAGGAGATATTCAAGAGACAACAGATCTCTTGAGAGTTCTGATTAGTAATAGTATAAATAGATAATTTGGGAGCTGTAGTCATATATCTTGTTTAGGTTTGTTGATTACCTAACATATTTGAATCTTTTAAAACATATATATATATATAAATGTGAGTTTCACAGATTTCTAGAAATCTATAGATTGCATGTAAAAGTTAGAAGAAACTTGCCTGCCATGTAGTTTAGTTCTGATATCTTCTCTAGGAAACCTTTCACAGATAGATTTTCATCTGAGGTCATCTTGTACACATCTATGGATGGGACATTACTTATTTTAGAGCCTATTATTTATTGGAAATTCATATTATTAGAAAATTCCCTAAATCCCCAGACTGACATCTGACCAAATAAGACTAATCCCAGTTGCATGTGAACAGCTGTTTAAATATCATTTCTCTTTAATTACTTAAGATTTTAAAATTAAACCATTTGATAGCATAGTTCCCAGACCTCTTGTCATCCTATCTTTTGCCTTTAAATATTTTTTCAATGTCCCATTTAAAAAATGGACTTCTTAGAAGTGAACCCAGTAATCTGGCACAAAGTATATAGTGTGACCATGATGTGAGCATGGCTGTATATACTATACTTTAGGCTTCTATTATTTTAGGGAGCCTGATCAAACATTGGCTTATTGAATTTGTGGTCATCAAGAGGCATGGTTTAGATTTAGTTTACCTGGTATGCAATATGTTGTGGTTATTTTGTCTTACATAGCTCATCCTCAAGTTCCTTAATAAGAGTTTGAACATTTTATTTCCAAAATGTGAATATTTTATATTTTATGATAGCTCATTAGTCAAATATATTTTTTATTTTGAGTATTGAATTTTTCACATATCAGCACCAAAATAAACTGATAACTGTGTGTAGCATGAACATCTAAGCATGAGATTTGAAGCACTGTTTAGTAAGTGATTTATGAATAAGGAGCTAAATATCCACGATGTTTAGTTAATCAGAACTGCATGGACCAGTCCTTTCCCCCAAATTGTACTAACCAGAAGTTAGTAGGCAGTAAAGTAATCTTTGGGGAATAAATTCATTTCTGAGCCGCATTATCTGTATAATCACATGGCTGGGTATAAAGTTTATACAGTAGAGAAACACTTCCCAGACATATTTACTTTTTTAAACCTGATTTTTCTGTTTTATGAGCCAGTCTGAAGTCTTAGATGGGCAGGGGAAGAAACAGGCTCTGTAGATGGCTACAGAAAGATTATCAGGAAGTTATAGAGATATCTTGAGAGAAGGGAGCAGACATAATTCCTCCCTTCCCCAAGACATACAGTTGTGCACTCATTTAAACAAACAGATGTAAGACTCAATAGCTTGGACTTCAGCTAGAAGTTAAGGCTAAAAGCTCTTCATAGTCTCAGCAGAGCCTGAGGACATCTCTGGCCCGTAGTATGGTCAGCTTTCTCAGGTTCCTCATGAAATGGTCCAAATAATCAGAAAAGGAGAGCTAGGGTTAATAGATTACCAAGGTACCTTGTAAAATGGGAAGTACACTGTGAAAATATTTGCATCCAAGTGCTTACATTTCATTAATTATTTTAAAGTTGTATATTCTAAGAATTAAAGTTTACTTAAGCTTCTTAGAACTTTGGAAGACTTAAATATATAACTTTCTTATTTATGAAGTTAATCAAACCTCATTTTTTTTGCTCTTTCTGTCTAACACAAACACATACTCCAAAGGCAAAAGCAAGCAACCAACTAAAAAACTAGATTTGAAATTGTTTGATTTTCACTTATACTTAATTCCTCTAAATACCTGACAAATAAGTGCATATTTGCTTACACCAAGAGTACCAAAAATTTTAACCAACTTTCCTTTGCGTGTTTATATTTGACTGACCCATGTGTAATTACTAATATTTGGCCATTTTGACATATAAAAATAAATTTTATAACGTTCAAACAAAATAGAGAAATTAATGATTTTTAAGATAACTATGATCTTAATCTAATTATATATTAGATTATGCTTTTTATACTCAAGGAGAAAAAGAAAACTGAAAGTTTTAACAATTTATCTAGTAAATACTTAGTGAGCACCTACTGTGTACCATGTACTATTCTAGTTATTGATATTATAATAGAAAACAAGTCAGATATGTTTTGATCCACTGCTATCAAAGAGAAATTACTCTCTTGCAGTAACAACAAGAGTTAAAAGAATTGAAATATAAGCACAATGTCAGATTTGGATAAGTAATTNTTTATCTAGTAAATACTTAGTGAGCACCTACTGTGTACCATGTACTATTCTAGTTATTGATATTATAATAGAAAACAAGTCAGATATGTTTTGATCCACTGCTATCAAAGAGAAATTACTCTCTTGCAGTAACAACAAGAGTTAAAAGAATTGAAATATAAGCACAATGTCAGATTTGGATAAGTAATTGCATGTCATATACATGACATTGACAATCAGGATTCAACTGAACCTGAAAGAGATCTCCTAGGTTAGGGTAGTTTACTGACACATTAATATCTGTCTCTTATACACATCTCCACAGACCTGCCTGTGAGAGGGTTTCCTACTGTGTGGAAAAGGTGATAATGATCCAAATTTACAAAATCCCTTCCATTTTTATGTGAAATTTATCTTAATTGCATTTTCTTATGGAACTACATGCTTTGCTCACTAAGAATTTCCAGTTTGGGAATTTTGGTCCTTCTTTCTTATTGAAAATCTCTGCTTTTTCAGATTCCAAAGAAAAGTGCCAACTTGACCCGCATGGTTGATGCTACTAAAGTCTTCATTNTGCAAAGAATCATACTTATTTCTTGAGAAAGATGTCATTTTTATATTAATGATGTTAATCATAATTCATATAATATCAGCAGTTAGAGAAATTACATATAAAGCAGCAATTAAAATGATTCAGTTGGAAATTTAACATAGGAAATTTTTTTTTTTTTTGTAGAATTCAAAGGGCTAATGGTAGATTGGGAAGCGTACTGAGTCTAGAGAAACTATGGGTTCTCATTCTGGTTATTATTCTACCAGAGTCACTAATTCAACTGCAACATTTCAAAATCCTCATCAGAAATGATACTGTGAATAAATGATTCAAAGTCCTTTCCAGTTATAAAATATACAGTTCTTACTCAGGTGCATGATATATGAGAGAAAAAGACTGAAAGAGTAGGTCACTTTATAGAAATAGAAGATTATGAGTATTGACTGTCTTCATTATTCTGAGTAATTATTTGTGGTCAATGCTTTAATGTGGTAATAGCCTCAAGATATGCAATATGCTACTGGAGAAGAGTGGAAAAATAACTTCAGAAAGAATGAAGAGACGAAGCCAAAGCAAAAACAATGCCAAGATGGAAATGTGACTGGTGATGGAAGTAAAGTCTGGTGCTGTAAGAACAATATTGCATAGGAACCTGGAATGTTAGGTCCACGAATCAAGGTAAATTGGAAGTAGTTAAATGGGAGATGGCAAGAGTGAACATCAACATTTTAGGAATCGGTGAACTAAAATAGATTGGAATGGGTGAATTTAATTCAGTTGACCATTACATCTACTACTGTGGGCAAGAATCCCTTAGAAGAAATGGAGTAGACCTCATAGTCAACAAAAAAGTGCAAAATGCAGTTCTTGCATGTAGTCTCAAAAATGACAGAATGATCTCTGTTCATTTCCAAGGCAAAGCATTCAATATCACGGTAATCCAATTCTATGCCCCGAACAGCAATGCTGAAGAAGTTGAAGTTGAACGGTTCTATGAATACCTACAAGACCTTCTAGAACTAACACCCCCAAAAGATGTCCTCTTCATTATAGGGGACTGCAATGCAAATGTAGGAAGTGAAGAGATACCTGGGGTAACAGGCAATTTGGCCTTGGAGTACAAAATGAAGCAGGACAAAGTCTAACAGAGTTTCGCCAAGAGAACACACCGGTCATAGCAAACACCCTCTTCCAACAACACAAGAGAAGACTCTCTCTACACATGGACATCACCAGATGGCCAACACTGAAATAGATTGATTGTATTCTTTGCAGCCAAAGATGGAGAAGCTCTATACAGTCAGCAAAAACAAGACCAGGAGCTGACTGTGGCTCAGATCATGAACTCTTTATTGCCAAGTTCAGACTGAAATGGAAGAAAGTGGAGAAAACTACTAGACCATTAAGGTATGACCTAAATCAAATCCCATAAGATTATACAGTGAAAATGACAGATAGACTCAAGGGATTTGATCCGACAGAGTGCCAGAAGAACTGTGGACAGAGGTTCATGACATTGTACAGGAGGCAGTGATCAAGACCATCCCCAAGAAAAAGAAATACAAACAGGCCAAATGGTTGTCTGAGGATGCCTTACAAATAGCTGAGAAAAGAAGAGAAACTAAAGGCAGAGGAGAAAAGGCAAGATATATCCATTTGCATGCAGAGTTCGAAAGAATAACAAGGAGAGATAAAGTCTTCCTCAGTGATCAATGTAAAGAAATAGAGGAAAACAATAGAATGGGAAAAACTAGAGATCTCCAAGAAAATTGGAAATACCAAGGGAACATTTCCTGTAAATATTAGCACAATAACGGACAGAAATGATATGGACCTAACAGAAGCAGAAGATACTAAGAAGAGGTGGCAAGAATACACAAAAGAACTGTACAAAAAAATCTTCATGACCCAGATAATCACAATGGTGTGATCACTCACCTAGAGCCAGACATCCTGGAATGTGAAGTCAAGTGGGCCTTAGGAAGCATCACTGTGAACAAAGCTAGTGGAGGTGATGGAATTCCAGTTGAGCTATCTCAAATCCTAAAAGACGATACTGTGAAAGTGCTACACTCAGTATGCCAGCAAATCTGGGAAACTCAGCAGTGGCCACAGGATGACAAAAGGTCAGTTTTCATTCCAATCCCAAAGAAAGGCAATGTCAAAGAATGTTCAAAATACCACACAATTGCACTCATCGTACATGCTAGCAAAGTAATGCTCTAAATTCTCCAAGCCAGGCTTCAACAGTACATGAACCGTACACTTGCAGATGTTCAAGCTGGATTTAGAAATGGCAGAGGAACCAGAGATCCAATTGCCGACATCTGTTGGATCTTCAAAAAAGCAAAAGAGTTTCAGAAAAAATCATCTATTTTTGCTTTCTTGACTACGTTAAAGCTTTTGACTGTGTGGATCACAACAAAATGGAAAATTCTTAAAGAAATGCGAATACCAGACCACCTTACCTGCCTCTTGAGAAATCTGTATGCAGGTCAAGAAGCAACAGTTATAACTGGACATGGAACAATAGACTGGTTCCAAATTGGGAAAGGAGTACCTCAGGGCTGTATTTTGTCACTGTGTTTATTTAATTTATATGCATAGTATATCATGTGAAATGCTGGGCTGGATGAAGTACAAGCTGGAATCAAGATTGTGGGGAGAAATAGTGAAGTAAGCCAGAAAGAAAAACACCAATACAGTATAGAAACACATATATATGGAATTTAGAAAGATGTTAATGATAACCTTGTATGCGAGACAGCAAACGAGACACAGATGTATAGAATAGTCTTATGGACTCTGTGGGAGAAGGAGAGGGTGGGATGATTTGGGAGAGTGGCATTGAAACATGTATAATATCATATAAGAAATGAATCACCAGTCTAGGTTCAATGCAGGATACAGGATGCTTGGGGTTGGTGCACTGGGATGACCCAGAGAGATGGTATGGAGAGGGAGGTGGGAGGTGGGGTTCAGGATTGGTAACATGTGTACACCCATGGCAGATTCATGTTGATGTATGGCAAAACCAATACGGTATTGTAAAGTAAAATTAAAAAATATATATATATATAGTCTCAGATATGCAGATGACACCACCCTTATGGCAGAAAGTGAAGAACTAAAGAGCCTCTTGATGAAAGTAAAAGGTGAGAGCAAAAAAGTTGACTTAAAACTCAACTTTCAGAAATCTAAGATCATGGCCTCTGGTCCCATTACATCATGGCAAGTAGATGAGGAAACAATGGAAACAATGAGAGACTTTATTTTTCTGGGCTCTAAAATCATTGCAGATGGTGACTGCAGCCGTGATATTAAAAGACACTTGCTCTTTGGAAGAAAAGTTATGGCCAACCAAGATAGCATATTAAGGAGCAGAGGCATTACTTTGCCAACAAAGGTGCGTCTAGTCAAAGCTATTGTTTTTCCGGTAGTCATGTATCAATCTGAGAGTTGGACCATAAAGAAGGCTGAGCACCAAAGAATAGGTGCTTTCAAACTGTGGTGTTTGAGTCAATCTTGAGAATCCCTTGGACTGAAAGGAGATTAAATCAGCCAATCCTAAATGAAATCAGCCTTGAATATTCATTGGAAGGACTGATGCTAAAGTCCCAATAGTTTGGCCCCCTAATACAGAGAGCCGACTCATCGGTAAAGACCCTGATGTGGGAAAGATTGAGGGCAGAAAGAGAAGGGGCTGACAAAGGATGATATAGTTGGATGGCTTATGCGACTCAGTGGAAATGAGTTTGAGCCTACTTCGGGAGACGGTGCAGGACAGAGAGGCCCAGTCTGCTATAGTCTGTGGGTTTTCAAAGAGTAGGACACGACTCAGTGACTGACCAACAACAGCAAAAGCAACATTGGATATTTTAATATGAGTTTGCTTTTTTGAATTCCTAAATTGCCTTTTTAATAATAACTTTTTAAGGATGAAAGTAAATATTACAATTTGCCTAGGAAATAAAAGAAATAATTATTCCAACCACCCATGCTCGCATATTTTGGCCATTAAACCTTTATTTTAATGCTATATCATAACAACTGAACAATAAATCAAAACATCTTAGTTTTAGAAGAAAAACTAATACATAAGAAAGTTACATCATTTATTTGGTGAGAAAAATGGAGGCTTACTTATTAAATAACTGTTTATCGGACATTTGAATGCCTGTTAAAAGATAAGCAAGCAGGGCAAATACTTGAAAGAAATACATTAAATATCATCATTAGTATAGTGCTTCATAAACTCATAAGGGAAATCTTTAAGTATTAATTAGAAAAATCGACAAAGGAGCTGAAAGAGAACTCACATACTATGAAATAAAAATTCTCTTAATAAGAAGAAATAAAAATGACATTGATTTACTATAATATTTTAAATCTAATTAGTAATCAAATGACAATAACAAAAACAAAATACAATTATTTAACCAATGAAGTGGTAATGAGTGCATTCCTTGTTTGTAAGAGTATAAAATGATGTTTACTTTTTATTTAATGTTACTCTATATTTTTAACTTTTTAGGGTGTTACTTTATAATTGAAATCAACATAAAACATAATTTAGCTCTAGGCATCCTGGAAGGCAGGGCAACATGAACATGAAACACTTAGCAGTAATATTATAATCTGATAAATGAAGTCATCTTTTTAAAAGTTTTTTTTATAAGAAATAGTAATAACAGAATGGACAGTGGCCTTAGTGGCTTTATTGGGAACACTTTTGGTTATTTTTAGGTTTTTTCACTGTAATAATTCAAGGATTTATTATTAAAAAGTAATGTGGCTTGGATTTTGTGGAAACAATATCAATTATCTGACAATATCAGTTTGGAGTGGCTAGCTCAGATCTTTGATATACCAGCTATCTTAGCAGCACTGTTTACAAAGCTTGGATAATGATCAGTTTAGGGGTAAATCTTTGGGGTAAATGCTTCAGTTAGTAGTCAGTGAAGTTGCTCAGTTGTGTCTGACTCTTTGCAATCCCATGGACTGTAGCCTACCAGGCTCCTCCATCCATGGAATTTTCCAGGCAAGATTATGGGAGCAGGTTGCCATTTCCTTCTCCAGGGGATCTTCCTGACCCAGGGATCAAACCCAGGTCTCCCGCATTGCAGGCAGATGCTTTACTGTCTGAGCTACCTGTGGTAAATGCCTAGAATATAGATATTCTGACATTGAAGGAAGATCAATCTGATTGAACAGATTGAGGGAGTTTTAATTCTGTTATGATTATGAAAAGGTTGACATATTCTGTCTAGTCCTACATTATGAATTTGTATTCAGTCATGCAAAGATGTACTTCCTAACAATATGGTGAAAATTTACTTAAGAATTTTGAAATTCTGTACTGAATGTTTGTGTGTGTGTTTATGATTTATAAAGAACCTGCCTACCAATGCAGGAGACCTGAGAGACATGGGTTTGAGTCCTGGATCCAGAAGATTCCCTGCACTAGCAAATGGCAACCTACTCTAGTATTTTTGCTTGGAGAATTCTATGGATAGAGGAGCCTCACAGGTTACAGTCCATGGGGTCCCAAGAATCAGACACGACTGAGTGACTCACACTTTCGCTTTCATATGATTTATATATAACATTCAGAATTTCTTCATTTTTCTTCAATGCTTATGCCAAAAAAGGTTTATCACATATACAAATATTTTGTCAACATACCTCACATGTGAGTATTTTGAGGTCCTCAGGAAGTTGAATTACTGTCGTTTTACTTGGATGTTTAGTATATCAACAATCCAAAGTGAGGAAATTTTAAAAATTATGTTATTGATTAACACTTATTATAATGTATATTTAGATTTAAGATGAATTATTTTCATGAATATTTTTTGAATGGATAAAAATATCTAATAAATTTTCTGCAAAGTATAATTAACCATGAAAATAATGGCTGTTTTAAGTTGAATTATTTGAGAGGCTTTTAAAGTATTTTTGTTTGAAAATTTAAAGTGTCAGTGGTAGTTCTACTGCTTTGAATATATTTGTTAATAAAATAATTCTTTCTAGATATTTCAGATGCCTTTAATAAATATTTCAAAATGTAAAAAAGAACTATCTGATAGGAAGACTGAACGTGATTCTCTTTTTAAAATTACTTTTATTCATTCATTTTATTTTGGCTGCAGGGGTCTTTGTTGCTTGCACTGGCTTCTCCAGTCGCGGGGAGCAGGGGTGACTCTGTGTTGTGCTGTGCAGGCTTCTCATTGTGGTGGCTTCGCTTGTGCAACAGGCTCTAGCTGAGCAGGCTTCAGGAGTTGCGGCTCAAGTGCTCTGGAGTGCGGGGTTAGTAGTTGTGGTGCCCTGGGTTAGTTGCTCAGCAACATGTGGAATATTTCTGGACCAGGGATTGAACCCCTGTCCCATGCCTTGGCAGGTAGATTCTTATCTACTGGGTGGCACCAGGGAAATCCAAACATGATTTTCTTGAAGCATGGAGACTACTAATACACAGATAAAACTTTGGGAAAGAGCTGAAAAATGGGAACATTTTCTAGTTTGGACAAAAGTCTAGGGAAATCACAATTATCATGACTTTCACTCTCTTCTCTATAAATCGCTCTGGTAAATTCGCTGTTCAGCACATTTACTAATAGACTCCATAATATTATTGAGTCTATTGAAAGCCATTCTGGAATTCAGGTAAGATATGTAATGGCTTGGAGTTTAGTTTCATTTGGGTTAATGTGATAATATTTATGGGGCTTCCCACTTGGCTCAGCAGTAAAGAATCCTCTTGCTGATGCAGGAGATGCGAGTTCAGTCCCTGGATTAGGAAGATCCCCTGGAGAAATAATGGCAACCCACTCCAGTATTCTTGCTTGGAAAATTCCATGGACAGAGGAACCCAGCAAGCTATAGTCCATGGGATCTCAGAGTTGAACATGACCTAGTAACTGAGCGTGCATGCACTGCTCCTTATTACTGGTGTGATGTTTGATGAAGCGTTCAGTGTCACTGGGCTGCAGTTTTCTCAGTGTAAAAAGAGAGAAGATGCTACTTGATAATCTTTAAAATGGCTTTTAGGATTTTGGTTTTGATCCCATGACAATATCTGTCTCCTTTCCCAGTCCATCTTTTTGTGTATTCTATACTTCAGCTAGATTTCTCTACTTCTTACCAGTCTCTAAACCATTATAAACCATCTCCCTTTGTAGATTAATCATTGTGCAATTTTTTCACACACTTGTTCTATGGAAATTCTGCTTAACCTTCATGGCTGAGCTCCGTCATCTTTCATTGCTTCCTTAATTCCTGATGCAGAAAAATTATTCTCTGTCTGCTTTACAATAGTACTTGCTTCTCTAATTGCCCTTTCTATATTTTTATCATCACTTATTATTTGTGTAATGATATATTTGAAGACAGTGGTAGAATGTGTTTTATTCCTATTTCTTTGATAGCTGTTAGCAGCTCTTGCGGGGAAGGCAATGGCACCCCACCCCAGCACCCTTGCCTGGAAAATCCAATGGACGGAGTAGCCTGGTGGGCTGCAGTCCATGGGGTCGCTAACAGTTGGACAGACTGAGCGACTTCACTTTCACTTTTCTCTTTCATGCATTGGAGAAGGAAATGGCAACCCACTCCAGTATTCTTGCCTGGGGAAACCCAGGGATGGGGGAGCCTGGTGGGCTGCCGTCTATGGGGTCACACAGAGTTGGACACGACTGAAGTGACTTAGCAGCAGCAGCAGCAGCAGCTTTTGATTGTATCACACAGTTAGTGAATTAGTCATTTCTTTTGAGATATGTGTTTCAGTTGTTTTGTAGTTAGCCAAACAAAACTGCCTTTCTTAAAGATTGCATGGAATGGTTGGAAAAAAGTACAGAATAAAATCTGGATTTGTACTCCATTGTTCAGTTGCTAAGTCATGTCCAACTGTGACCCCATGGATTGCAGCACCCCAGGCTTCCCTGTCCTTCACTGTTCCCTGGAATTTGCTCAAACTCATGTCCATTGAGTCTAATGCATTCCATATTTTAACTTAATTATTGGGTGAATCTGCATAAATTATTAATTTTTCTGAAATCACATTATTCGACTCTGATGATGAGTGCTATGTACCTCTCAGGAATTTTTTTAAAAAGAAAAAAGAAATAATATATTTAATGTGACTGACCAGAGGATTTGCCCTGCAAACATCAATTTTCTTTTTATTGCTCTTTTAGTAAATGTTAGAAATTTTATGTTTCACTGCTTATTAGGTTAGTTCTTCCTATGGAGGTCCTCATGATATCCAATATTACCTATTAAAGTATAAGACAAAGTATTCACTAATATTCAAACTACTATCCAGTACTTTACTATGAATTATAGCTTGAAATAATGTTTTTGTTAATTTTGAACCATTATGCATATAAAAATAAATTGTTGTTGTTTAGTTGCTAAGTCACGTCCAACCCTTTTGCGACCCCATGGACTATAGCTCACCAGGCTTCTCTGTCCATGGAATTATCCAGGCAAATTCTTGGAATGGGTTGCCATTTTTTGCTCAAGGGGATCTTCCCAACCCCAGGATTGAACTTGAGTCTCCTGCATCTCCTATATTAACAGGTGGATTCTTTACCACTGAGCCATCTGGGAAGCCCATAGTAATAAATACCCTCCTATTAATCAAAATGGAGGACATGTTTCTTAAGAAAATGACACATAAGATAAAATTGTATTTTGAAAAATATACATAGAAGCAGAGCATATGGATATGCAAGTGTAGCATACGGATTTCCATATGTTAAAACGTTTTCTTTAAAAATGTGGCTATAGTATTGATAATCAGTGTGGTATGATGCCCTGGTTTAATTACAGATTAGAAGCCTCCATTTAGCAATAGTAGAAACATTTCTAATGCTTTAAGAATAACTTTTTCTTAAAGCAGTGGTGCTAAGCCTGGCCGTATAATCACCTGGGGAACTTTGAAACACTTCCAATGCCTGAGGGCTCACCCAGAGGCATTGTTATTTAATTGATTTGGGATTTCAGTGCAAACTAGAGTTTGGGGATTTTTTTTTTTTTTTTTTTTTAAATTCTCCAAGGTGTAGCCAGAGTTGAGAACTATTGCTCTCGAAGTATCAAATAAGATACAGCTTTTAAATGCCTCCAAAACAGCTTTACTCTCTGATATTTTTTTTTTTCCTAAAAAGGTGGCAATGATAGTATGAAAGATACGTTTGCTCAACACCTAAGTTGAGTCATCTAAGCATCAAAAATTGAAGTGCCTTCAAGCAGAAACTAAATAATGCAAACTGTTTTTTTATTGGAAAGCAAGTTAGGATTCCATTTCAATGTGCTTCTTTATAGCTTTCCCATTTCTGAAAAATGGTGTTATAGTCCCATAGTAAAACAAATTGGGCTGAAGAACGTGGTGAAACACAGAATACTGTTTGAGTGTGGTCAGTAGACATCTCACCACTTAATAGCCTCAACTTCAACAAGAGATTGCACTTCAAACTATATGGTTAATGAAAATAAAAGAAGATGACAGTTTTATTTTTGCAGTAAGTTTGCATCTTTCAGTTACTATAACAATTCAGTGTTCTATAACGTAGTGCTAAAAAACCCTTTCTGTTTAGGGTCCTGCTTGTGATATGATGTACCAACTTTCTACATATTAAAGTATGTATTTCCCTCTCTACATTTCAGTGACCTCCAATAGATAATGTTATTATTCAACTGTAACCTGCTATTAAGATCAGAATAAGAAATAGCAGCTTTAGATTTTTTTTTCCATCCTTTTTTTGTTTTTGGTCCCTTCTCAGTAGTTTCTTTTTTTATTCGTCTTCAGATTTATCCATCCCTGGCAATTTCAAGCTAGAAAAAACAAATTAAGAAAAAAAATTAATTGACTTTATTTGCTTTAATGCTGCCAACCCATATTATCTGCTTTCTTAAATGAGTTTGAAACTGCCAGCTTTGAGGGTATTACATTACATTTTGGGTTGCTGCCAGCATATCCTGAGCAAATATATTTAAATCAAAGCTAAGCTGCTTAAATATTCATGTTATGCTCTTATTATGGTTTAGAGAGATGTGAAACCATTTAAGATTTGCAAACCTGTTACATGGCCAAAAAATGTATTTGAACTATCAGAAATATGCTTTAAATTGATAATGTTAACCTAGTTTAATAAGGAAAGGTTTCCACAGTCTTATTAGTTGTGATGCATTCAAAATGTCCAATTTGTTTGTGATTTTCCAGCAATACAAATGTAATCTTTTTCATCAGAAATGCATACTGGGAATGCCCCCAAAATGTTATGTTATTAAATGTGTAACCTTCCAGTCCATGTGCTCTATGTCTATACTTTGACGTTATCTGCACCCCTTTAGCACATATATGTTAATTTTATTGCATTGAATTTCCCTTCATTGACATGTTTCTTTGAACATATACAACTGAGAAATCTTTAAAACATCAACTTCTCAGTAACAGGGCTTCTCTGGTGGCTCAGAGGTTAAAGCATCTGCCTCTAATACAGGAGACCTGGTTCGATCCCTGGGTCGGGAAGATCCCCTGGAGAAGGAAATGGCAATCCACTCCAGTATTCTTGCCTGGAGAATCCCATACATGGAGGAGCCTGGCAGGCTACAGTCCATGGGGTCGCAAAGAGTCGGACACGACTGAGCGACTTAACTAACTAACTAACTAACTAACTAACAGGCTTAGAGGAGTCCCAGTTGTTTGAACAAAGCATAAAATCTAAAAAGGGACATTATTAGGAGATACTAAACACCAAATCATCATTACCTGAAACAATAAAGTAAGTCAAGGAGAAGCTGAACTCACCTTTGTATGAGGGGGCAAAATTGAGTTATTCTTACTGCAGACTGAAGCAAGCAGACATATTTCACTGCTGCCTCCTCCCCCTGCCCCTTCTCGTCCTCCTTCACGTCTTCTCAGATTGATAGCATTACCAACTGCAGGTTTAAAGCATCTGATCTTACATAAAACAGATTTGTTCCTTTGACTTTCCTTCAAGACAGAAAAACACTGCAGAATTTTAAAAGTCCAGAGTCCAGGATACCAAAAGCTATTTGTTTATAATCATAGATTTTAATGACAGTGTAATAATCTATGATTTATGGGAGGAAGCATTTTTAGAGGAGTTTGTGAGATCCAATATAAATTCATGAGATACCAGTGAGAGTTGCCGGTGTCCAACCTCTAGCTGTCATGTAAGTATGGCCACGCATGCTAGCTCTTCACATGCTAGCTCTTCGCAGCAGGGGGAGGCCTGGAAAGCTAGTGTAGCTGTCCTAGACAAACCACTGGTGCTGAATGATGCCTTCTGTTTGCTGCTGCTGCTGCTGCTAAGTTGCTTCAGTCGTGTCCGACTCTGTGCTACCCCACAGATGGCAGCCAACCAGGCTCCCCGTCCCTGGGATTCTCCAGGCAAGAACACTGGAGTGGGTTGCCATTTCCTTCTCCAATGCATGGAAGTGAAAAGTGAAAGTGAAGTCGCTCAGTGATGTCCGACTCTTAGCAAACTCATGGACTGCAGCCTACCAGGCTCCTCTGTCCATGGGATTTTCCAGGCAAGAGTATTGGGGTGGCCTGCCATTGCCTGCCTTCTGTTTAAATGTCCACATTTCAACACAGGAGACTAACCAGCTAACAGCAGTGGGCATGGCCATGAAACTGCTCAGTGTAATGTGCCTGATACTGAGAATTTCTAAAACTAAACCGTTGGAGGGTACAGTTGAATCAAATTGGAGGATAATTGCTTTACCATGTTGTGTTGGTTTCTGCCATACATCACCATGAATCAGCCACAAATACACATATGCCCTCTCCCTCTTGAACTTCTCTCCCACTTTCACCCCATTCCACCCCTCTAGGTTGTTTCAGAGCACCAAGCTGAGCTCCCTGCATTATACAGCATTGAAATATTTACATTACCATATGTAAAATAGATAGCCACTGGGAATTTGCTGTACAAACATTAGGTTTTACTGAATTCTGCTCTATATGTTGTAGTGCTAGAGAAGTTTTAATATATTTCTCTGTGGAGAAACCACTGGTATTTTTTTTTTCTTCCATGAGCTCTGCTGGGGCAGAGCTTGGAAGGATTACATAGCATTAGCTTTAGTATTTCGTAAAGAGGATGAATTTGAATTTTTTTAAAGTGTAGTTGATGTGTCTTCCCTGGTGGCTCAGATGGTAAAGAATCTGCCTGCAAATGGGTAGATCCTTTGGGGAAGGAAATGGCAATCCAATCCAGTATTCTTGCCTGGGAAATCCCATGGATAGAGGAGTTTGGCAGGCTACAGTCCATGGGGTTGCAAAGAGTCGGGCACAACTGAGTGACTAACACTTTCACTTTTCATAGTTTATGTACAAATGTTATATGTTTCACATGTACAGGATAGTGATTCACAATGAAAGATTATATTTCATTTATAAGTATTACAAAATATTGGCTATATTCCCTGTATTGCACTATATATCTTTGTAACTTATTTATTTTATACATAATAGTTTGTACCTCTTAATCCTCTACCCATAACTTGGCCTCCCTGCCTCTTTCTTCCGGTTGGCACTACTTGTTTGTTCTTTGTATTTGTGAGTCTGTTCCTTTAATGTTATATTCACTAGTTTTAATTTTTAGATTCTGCATATGAGTGATATCATACAGTATTTGTTTTTCTCTGTCTGACTTATTTACCCTCACCCTCTAAGTCCATCCATGTTGTTGGAAAAGCCAAAACTTCATTCTTTTTATGGCCGTGTAGTATTCCACTGTGTGTGTTTGTGGATTGGCAATTGTAAATAATGCTGCTATAAGCATTGGGGTGGCATGTATCTTTTTGAATTAGTGGTTCATTTTCTTTTCAAATAAATACCCAGGAGTGGAATTTCTGGTTTTAATGGTAGTTCTATTTTTAGTTTTTTGAAATATCTCCGTAGTTTCTTAAAAAAACAGTGGCTGTACCAATTTACATTCCCACCAACAGTGTACAAGGGTTCCCTTTTCTCCACATCCTCACCAACATTTGTTCTTTGTAGTCTTTTTGATGATAGCCAAGGAGGAATTTGATGATAGCCAAGGAGGTATAAATTTGGTGAGCTCTGAAGATTTTTAGACATTAATCTACATTTTTTTGATATTCAGTGTTACTTCTACCTTAGAATTCAAAATCAGATCAGCAACATACAATCATCAGAACTATTTTTAGCTTTTTCAATTAGAAGATATGTTTTTAAAGTGTGAACTCATTCCCTGCTTGTGAACAAGAGTGAACAATTGCTCTGTTCTTAAAATAATTTGGTGACACTGCTAAGTCAGAATGAAAATGCTCTGTACAAAATGTACACACTGCTGTATTCAAACTGGATAACCAACAAAGACCTTTTGTATAGCACATGGAATTCTACTCAGTGTTACGTGCCAGCCTGGATGGGAGGGTGTGGGGTAGAATAGATACATGTGTTTGTATGACTGAGTCCCTTTGCTGTTCACCTGAAACTGCCACAACATTGTTAATCGGTTATACCCCAATGCCAAATAAAAAGTTTAAGTCTGAAAAAAAAATGCATTGATAACCTAAGGATCACTATAAGGTAACCTAAAGGAAATTTTGGTTTTAATAATATATTAATAATTTAGTGTACTTTTCTGATTAAACATTTGCATTATAGAAATTAAATATTGGTATCATAGTAAGTTTGGAAAATAGAAACAATAAAAAGAAAAAAACTTCAGCTATAACTTTACCCCTTAACATAATTATTAGTAAATTAGTTTATTTTTTCCAATATTTTCATGCATTTATTTTTTATAAGCAATTTTATATCCAGCTTTTTCACATAAGATTATACACATTTCCCTATGTTACTACAAGGTCTTTATAACCATTAGATTTTATTTTTATTTCTTAAGTTAAAAATATTATGGTTATTTTAAATTTGTGGTCAGTTCCATATGATTAGAGGTCCAGGATTCACTCCAAGGTTAGAATATAGCTGTAACCATGGAACCTCTTCTATACAAAAACAGAATGAGGAAAGAAGCTGTCCAAAAAGCTAACAGAAAGCTAATAAATGGAGGAGGAGCAGCCCTAGGTGTATGTCAGTTTATCAGTGAGTAGGTATCAGTAAAATTGGCATTGATATTTTAAAATTAAAATTATTTCTGCAAATTGAAATTACTGGACTCACTGGATGTTCAAGGATGTCTGAATAATTAAATGGTTTGTTTTAAGCTTCCCAGGTGGCATAGTGGTAAATAACCTAACTGCCTAATGCAGAAGACATAGTGTAGGTTCCATTCCTGGGTTGGGAACACTCACTGGAGGTGAGCACGGCAACCCACACCAGTATTCTTGCCTGGAGAATCCGCATGGACAGAGAAGCCTGGGGCTGCAGTCCATGGGGTCACAGAGTCAAACTTGACTGAGCAACTGAACTGAACTGTGGTTAAACTTATATTCCCCAAGTTAATTTCCATGGAATATAGACATTTGTGGAATTCTTATAAGTTGAGGGCTCAATAACTTTTCTGAATTCTTGTTTAGTTGTCCACCTACCTGGATAATACAGGTAGGTAATAGTTTGATCTGAAAAGCTTCATAGCAACATGATAAGCCCACATTAATCTTGTGGTCCCATTATAGATATTAAGGGTTTAGTAGGAAAGAAAATTATGCTATTTATTACTTGATAGGATAATTTATTTTATGTCTGTGTGATCTGCTTGTACTATACTATTTCTGATTTTGGATGTGATTCAACCAAATCAGAATTGCAATTCCATAAGCACAGGATATGCTCAATGTATAATTGATTAAATAGCTGGTAGTTTATCCTGGATTGAGAATGAAAACTCTAAAGCCTGGGGCACAAGAAAACTGAAACTTAAATGTTGCTTTTTTTTCAAGGAACCAGATATACGATTTTAGGGAGGTCATGTAACACTTTTGGGTTTCTGTAAATGGAGTTTGACTGGACTGTCTTGAAAACCCTTTCTGGATCTGAAATGATTTTTAAATGCAGACTTACCCTGGTACCTGAAGTTTCAACCACTGTAATAATCTCTATGGATTAAGGTACTATCTCCAGGAAGCTTTTATTAGCATGTAACATATTACTGTGAAAATGGTCTATTATCCCAGTAGGACCCACTAACACATTAGCTCAGCTTATCAGATGAGCTGGCTGCCATTTATCAGAGAGGATATCTCAAAGGGATGTTAGTGTGGGGCCTGACACAGAACACGCCCTTAAGAAACTCTCCCATTATTTAAAAGAGGAGATAATTTGGTATGTTTGATTCATGAACTTGATCTGGAATGAAAGATACTTCTAATATAGGGTAGGTCTTGGGGGCTTTAGATACTTTTAACTTGTTGAATATTGGCAGAAATAGTTGCATATTTTTAAAAAGGAAAAGAGGGATGCTGAAGGGATGCATGTGCATTTCACAAGATAATAAAGGAAATCTTCATTAACATCATGATTTTTGATTGTATATGGCCTGAACTGATAGAAAAGACTGTCATGAATNAAAGTGAAAAGTGAAAGTGAAGTCGCTCAGTGATGTCCGACTCTTAGCAAACTCATGGACTGCAGCCTACCAGGCTCCTCTGTCCATGGGATTTTCCAGGCAAGAGTATTGGGGTGGCCTGCCATTGCCTGCCTTCTGTTTAAATGTCCACATTTCAACACAGGAGACTAACCAGCTAACAGCAGTGGGCATGGCCATGAAACTGCTCAGTGTAATGTGCCTGATACTGAGAATTTCTAAAACTAAACCGTTGGAGGGTACAGTTGAATCAAATTGGAGGATAATTGCTTTACCATGTTGTGTTGGTTTCTGCCATACATCACCATGAATCAGCCACAAATACACATATGCCCTCTCCCTCTTGAACTTCTCTCCCACTTTCACCCCATTCCACCCCTCTAGGTTGTTTCAGAGCACCAAGCTGAGCTCCCTGCATTATACAGCATTGAAATATTTACATTACCATATGTAAAATAGATAGCCACTGGGAATTTGCTGTACAAACATTAGGTTTTACTGAATTCTGCTCTATATGTTGTAGTGCTAGAGAAGTTTTAATATATTTCTCTGTGGAGAAACCACTGGTATTTTTTTTTTCTTCCATGAGCTCTGCTGGGGCAGAGCTTGGAAGGATTACATAGCATTAGCTTTAGTATTTCGTAAAGAGGATGAATTTGAATTTTTTTAAAGTGTAGTTGATGTGTCTTCCCTGGTGGCTCAGATGGTAAAGAATCTGCCTGCAAATGGGTAGATCCTTTGGGGAAGGAAATGGCAACCCAATCCAGTATTCTTGCCTGGGAAATCCCATGGATAGAGGAGTTTGGCAGGCTACAGTCCATGGGGTTGCAAAGAGTCGGGCACAACTGAGTGACTAACACTTTCACTTTTCATAGTTTATGTACAAATGTTATATGTTTCACATGTACAGGATAGTGATTCACAATGAAAGATTATATTTCATTTATAAGTATTACAAAATATTGGCTATATTCCCTGTATTGCACTATATATCTTTGTAACTTATTTATTTTATACATAATAGTTTGTACCTCTTAATCCTCTACCCATAACTTGGCCTCCCTGCCTCTTTCTTCCGGTTGGCACTACTTGTTTGTTCTTTGTATTTGTGAGTCTGTTCCTTTAATGTTATATTCACTAGTTTTAATTTTTAGATTCTGCATATGAGTGATATCATACAGTATTTGTTTTTCTCTGTCTGACTTATTTACCCTCACCCTCTAAGTCCATCCGTGTTGTTGGAAAAGCCAAAACTTCATTCTTTTTATGGCCGTGTAGTATTCCACTGTGTGTGTTTGTGGATTGGCAATTGTAAATAATGCTGCTATAAGCATTGGGGTGGCATGTATCTTTTTGAATTAGTGGTTCATTTTCTTTTCAAATAAATACCCAGGAGTGGAATTTCTGGTTTTAATGGTAGTTCTATTTTTAGTTTTTTGAAATATCTCCGTAGTTTCTTAAAAAAACAGTGGCTGTACCAATTTACATTCCCACCAACAGTGTACAAGGGTTCCCTTTTCTCCACATCCTCACCAACATTTGTTCTTTGTAGTCTTTTTGATGATAGCCAAGGAGGAATTTGATGATAGCCAAGGAGGTATAAATTTGGTGAGCTCTGAAGATTTTTAGACATTAATCTACATTTTTTTGATATTCAGTGTTACTTCTACCTTAGAATTCAAAATCAGATCAGCAACATACAATCATCAGAACTATTTTTAGCTTTTTCAATTAGAAGATATGTTTTTAAAGTGTGAACTCATTCCNGTGAGCTCTGAAGATTTTTAGACATTAATCTACATTTTTTTGATATTCAGTGTTACTTCTACCTTAGAATTCAAAATCAGATCAGCAACATACAATCATCAGAACTATTTTTAGCTTTTTCAATTAGAAGATATGTTTTTAAAGTGTGAACTCATTCCTGCTTGTGAACAAGAGTGAACAATTGCTCTTATCATCAGAACTATTTTTAGCTTTTTCAATTAGAAGATATGTTTTTAAAGTGTGAACTCATTCCCTGCTTGTGAACAAGAGTGAACAATTGCTCTGTTCTTAAAATAATTTGGTGACACTGCTAAGTCAGAATGAAAATGCTCTGTACAAAATGTACACACTGCTGTATTCAAACTGGATAACCAACAAAGACCTTTTGTATAGCACATGGAATTCTACTCAGTGTTACGTGCCAGCCTGGATGGGAGGGTGTGGGGTAGAATAGATACATGTGTTTGTATGACTGAGTCCCTTTGCTGTTCACCTGAAACTGCCACAACATTGTTAATCGGTTATACCCCAATGCCAAATAAAAAGTTTAAGTCTGAAAAAAAAATGCATTGGTAACCTAAGGATCACTATAAGGTAACCTAAAGGAAATTTTGGTTTTAATAATATATTAATAATTTAGTGTACTTTTCTGATTAAACATTTGCATTATAGAAATTAAATATTGGTATCATAGTAAGTTTGGAAAATAGAAACAATAAAAAGAAAAAAACTTCAGCTATAACTTTACCCCTTAACATAATTATTAGTAAATTAGTTTATTTTTTCCAATATTTTCATGCATTTATTTTTTATAAGCAATTTTATATCCAGCTTTTTCACATAAGATTATACACATTTCCCTATGTTACTACAAGGTCTTTATAACCATTAGATTTTATTTTTATTTCTTAAGTTAAAAATATTATGGTTATTTTAAATTTGTGGTCAGTTCCATATGATTAGAGGTCCAGGATTCACTCCAAGGTTAGAATATAGCTGTAACCATGGAACCTCTTCTATACAAAAACAGAATGAGGAAAGAAGCTGTCCAAAAAGCTAACAGAAAGCTAATAAATGGAGGAGGAGCAGCCCTAGGTGTATGTCAGTTTATCAGTGAGTAGGTATCAGTAAAATTGGCATTGATATTTTAAAATTAAAATTATTTCTGCAAATTGAAATTACTGGACTCACTGGATGTTCAAGGATGTCTGAATAATTAAATGGTTTGTTTTAAGCTTCCCAGGTGGCATAGTGGTAAATAACCTAACTGCCTAATGCAGAAGACATAGTGTAGGTTCCATTCCTGGGTTGGGAACACTCACTGGAGGTGAGCACGGCAACCCACACCAGTATTCTTGCCTGGAGAATCCGCATGGACAGAGAAGCCTGGGGCTGCAGTCCATGGGGTCACAGAGTCAAACTTGACTGAGCAACTGAACTGAACTGTGGTTAAACTTATATTCCCCAAGTTAATTTCCATGGAATATAGACATTTGTGGAATTCTTATAAGTTGAGGGCTCAATAACTTTTCTGAATTCTTGTTTAGTTGTCCACCTACCTGGATAATACAGGTAGGTAATAGTTTGATCTGAAAAGCTTCATAGCAACATGATAAGCCCACATTAATCTTGTGGTCCCATTATAGATATTAAGGGTTTAGTAGGAAAGAAAATTATGCTATTTATTACTTGATAGGATAATTTATTTTATGTCTGTGTGATCTGCTTGTACTATACTATTTCTGATTTTGGATGTGATTCAACCAAATCAGAATTGCAATTCCATAAGCACAGGATATGCTCAATGTATAATTGATTAAATAGCTGGTAGTTTATCCTGGATTGAGAATGAAAACTCTAAAGCCTGGGGCACAAGAAAACTGAAACTTAAATGTTGCTTTTTTTTCAAGGAACCAGATATACGATTTTAGGGAGGTCATGTAACACTTTTGGGTTTCTGTAAATGGAGTTTGACTGGACTGTCTTGAAAACCCTTTCTGGATCTGAAATGATTTTTAAATGCAGACTTACCCTGGTACCTGAAGTTTCAACCACTGTAATAATCTCTATGGATTAAGGTACTATCTCCAGGAAGCTTTTATTAGCATGTAACATATTACTGTGAAAATGGTCTATTATCCCAGTAGGACCCACTAACACATTAGCTCAGCTTATCAGATGAGCTGGCTGCCATTTATCAGAGAGGATATCTCAAAGGGATGTTAGTGTGGGGCCTGACACAGAACACGCCCTTAAGAAACTCTCCCATTATTTAAAAGAGGAGATAATTTGGCATGTTTGATTCATGAACTTGATCTGGAATGAAAGATACTTCTAATATAGGGTAGGTCTTGGGGGCTTTAGATACTTTTAACTTGTTGAATATTGGCAGAAATAGTTGCATATTTTTAAAAAGGAAAAGAGGGATGCTGAAGGGATGCATGTGCATTTCACAAGATAATAAAGGAAATCTTCATTAACATCATGATTTTTGATTGTATATGGCCTGAACTGATAGAAAAGACTGTCATGAATGCCTAGAACCCAGAAATGCTTTAGTAGAATCCAGAATTAGATACTGATATATTTTCAATTTGAGGAAGATTATTGTCCATGGAAATATTTATACTCAAACTTGCTTAGACTGAATATTATTTGTCGAAGAAACTACTTAATACTGGAGCTGTGTGGGGAGTGGAGATACAGGCTTCTTAGTTACAGTTGTTCAGAATATAAAATCCCAATAAGCAGAAGAGTTAAGTTTAGTCAAGTCGGTTATCTTAAATAAGCATTGTATCCACTGTGCCCAGACCAGTATTTGGCACATAGTAAATATTCAAAATTTTGTTGAGAGATTGCAAATAATAATTCAACTTCAAATGTGTATTTGGTATGTGAAATACATGCATTTGCGTGTGAATGCAACCTTAATGTGGAAAAAATTGAGGTTAAAGAAAATCTATGACCAACCTAGACAGCATATTAAAAAACAGAGATATTACTTTACAGACAAAGGTCCATATAGTCAAAGCTCTGATTTTTCCAGTAGTCATGTACAGATGTGAGAGTTGGACCATAAAAAGGCTGGGCACCAAAGAACTGATGCTTTTGAACTGTGATGTTGGAGAAGACTCTTGAGAGTCCCTTGGACAGCAAAGAGATCGAACCAGTTAATCCTAAAGGAGATCAGTCCTGAATATTCATTGGAAGGACTGATGCTGAAGCTGAAGCTCCAATACTTTGGCCACCTGATGCAAAGGACTAACTCATTTGAAAAGACCCTGATGCCGGGAAGGATTGAAGGTAGGAAGAGAAGGGGATGACAGAAGATCAGATCGTTGAATGGCATTACCCACTCGATGAACTTGAGTTTGAGCAAGCTCTGGGAGTTGGTGATGGACAGGGAAGCCTGGAGTACTGCAGTTCAGTTCAGTCGCTCAGTCGTGTCTGACTCTTTGCGACCCCATGAATCGCACATGCTAGGCCTCCCTGTTCATCACCGTCTCCCGGAGTTCACTTAGACTCACGTCCATCGAGTCTGTGATGCCATCCAGCCATCTCATCCTCGGTCGTCCCCTTCTCCTCCATCCCTCCCAGCATCAGAGTCTTTTCCAATGAGTCAGCTCTTCGCATGAGGTGGCCAAAGTACTGGAGTTTCAGCTCTATCATCATTCCTTCCAAAGAAATCCCAGGGTTGATCTCCTTCAGAATGGACTGGTTGGATCTCCTTGCAGTCCAAGGGACTCTCAAGAGTCTTCTCTAATACCACAGTTCAAAAACATCAATTCTTCGGCACTCAGCCTTCTTCACAGTCCAACTCTCACATCCATACATGACCACAGGAAAAACCATAACCTTGACTAGACGGACCTTAATCGGCAATGTCTCTGCTTTTGAATATACTATCTAGGCTGGTCATAAAAAGTGAAAGAGGAGAGTGAAAAAGTTGGCTTAAAGCTCAACATTCAGAAAACAAAGATCATGGCATCCGGTCCCATCACTTCATGGGAAATAGATGGGGAAACAGTGGAAACAGTGTCAGACTGCAGTTTATGGGGTCACAAAGATTCAGACACAACTGAGTGACTGAACTGAAAGAAGAATCCCTTGTAGCTCAGTTGGTAAAGAATCCACCTGCAATGCAGGAGACCTTGGTTCAGTCCCTGGATTGGGAAGATCCACTGGAGAAGGGATAGGCTACCCACTCCAGTATTCTTGGGCTTCCTTTGTGGCTCAATTGGTAAAGAATCCACATGCAACGTAGGGTACCTGGGTTCAATCCCTGGGTTGGAAAGGTCCCCTAGAGAAAGGAAAAGGCAACCCACTCCAGTATTCTGGCCTGGAGAGTTCCATGGCCTATACAGTCCATGAGGTCACAAAGAGTCAGACACAACTGAGCGACAGATTACAAAAAAATACAAAAAAGTTACCTAGTGTCGTTCTTATTTTATAGATCTTGAGTTTTTGCATTATTGTATGAGACTTTATTTTCAGTTATGTGTATGTTTATATCTAAATCTAAAAAGCTTTTAAATTTGGGGGGCTTTTAGTCAGATAAGAAAGAAAATGAACTTCATAGATATAAATATAACAAACATAATGTTAGGGAACAAGCTCAGAGTTTAGAGGACTATTGCTGGATTATTTGGGGAATACCCAAAGCATAGTGAATTTAATCATCTAATTGAAGCAAGCTATGATAAAAATGTGGCTTTTGACTTAGCTGATTTGTTGGATTAGCTAACTGCTAAACAGTTCTAAAGGGAACACTTTGGTGTTTTGTTTATGTATGTATGCTTAGGAGAAGAAAAGTATATGAGTGAGTAAAATGACATGCTTATTAAGGTGTATGAATGTGAGAGTTGGATTGTAAAGAAGGCTGGGTGCCAAAGAATTGATGCTTTCAAATTGTGGTGCTGGAGAATAATACTCTTGAGAGTCCTTTAGACTGCAAAGAAATCGAACTAGTCAGTCTTAAAGGAAATCAACTCTTATGTTCATTGGAAGGACTGATGCTGAAACTAAATTTCCAGTACTTTGGCCACCTGATGCAAAGAGGCGACTCATTGGAAAAGATCCTAATGCTGGGAAAGATTGAGGGCAAGAGGAGAAGGGGGCGATAGAGGATGAGATGGTAGGATGGTATCACTAACTCAGTGGACATGAGTTTGAGCATACTCTGGGAGATAGTGGAGTACAGAGGAGGCTGGCGTGCTGCAATCCATAGGGTCACAAAGAATAGGACACGACTTAGTGACTGGACAACAACAACATTAAACTGCAGATATGTAATTGTCAGTAATTAAGCCATGCACAGGAATTTATGAGTATATTCTGTGTGTCTATCAGTTTTTTTCCTTGTGTACCTAATTTTAATGTCACCAGTATTATAAACTAGGTAATTGTAATAGTATATGGGAAACTTGATGAGACATCAGCACATGTTAATCAATTTGTACTTTTTGGAGTCATTTATTGATTACGAAGAAATCTTGATATCTTTAATGCATATTTAATAGGGAAATTGCTTTTGGAAATTCCTGTAGGATGGTATCAAATATAACTTAACAGTATGGCACTTAGATCCTCTGAGGTTTATGTATATATATATGTAAAATTATATATACATGTATATACAAATCTGTATATAATCTTTATTAGATAACATAATCTATCCATATTTTACTCTTGCAGAATATTTAATTTTTTTCATAGCCAACCATATCTTAATTAACATTTTGCCTTTCAACTTCTAGAAATAAATGCTCATTTTGGTCTCTGAATAGACTCTTTGGTCTCTTAAACATAACCAAATTTAGAAGGGGACGACAGAAGATGAGATGGCTGGATGGCATCACTGACTCGATGGATGTGAGTCTGAGTGAATGTAGGGAGTTAGTGATGGAGAGGGAGGCCTGGAGTGCTGCGATTCACAGGGTCACAAAGAGTCGGACACGACTGAGCCACTAAACTGACTGAGTGAGTGAAGCTTTGTGGTAAGGAACAGGATAAATGCATAATCTCAAAGTATCTCTTAACAAAATATCTATTGAAAAACAAAACACAGTGACTTTACAGTGGTGAAAATTGCAGGAAACTTAGACCATCTGAATTATCTAAGCTAACATCATTAACATTGGGACAAACCTGCATCAAGCCCCTCCTGAGAAGATTCACTTAGGACAGTTTCATTTCAGTGATATTTTTGCCAAAAATATATGACCTAATTATAATCATGAAGAATTAATGGAATAACCCAATACTGCTTTGTAAAATAACTGACCTATTCAAATATTCATATTCAAGAAATTCAAAGAAAAGCTGAGACTGTCTCTGATTAAAGGAGACTAAAGTGTTATGACAACTCAATAAAAAGTATGATTCTGGTTTGGATAATGAACTGTAAATCTTGATGAAATTTGCATGTGGACTTTGGACTGGAGTAGTTTTAAATCAGTGTTATCAATAAATTGTTTTATTTTCATAACTATGCTGTAATTAGGTAACAGAAAGTCCTATTACTTGGAAAATACACACTGAAAAATTTAAAGCTAAAGGGATATATTTTACCCTTTCTCTCAAAAAATTCAGAAAAAAAGTATTTTTATACATACGTACAGTATATACACAACATTAAACTGCAGATATGTAATTGTCAGTAATTAAGCCATGCACAGGAATTTATGAGTATATTCTGTGTGTCTATCAGTTTTTTTCCTTGTGTACCTAATTTTAATGTCACCAGTATTATAAACTAGGTAATTGTAATAGTATATGGGAAACTTGATGAGACATCAGCACATGTTAATCAATTTGTACTTTTTGGAGTCATTTATTGATTACGAAGAAATCTTGATATCTTTAATGCATATTTAATAGGGAAATTGCTTTTGGAAATTCCTGTAGGATGGTATCAAATATAACTTAACAGTATGGCACTTAGATCCTCTGAGGTTTATGTATATATATATGTAAAATTATATATACATGTATATACAAATCTGTATATAATCTTTATTAGATAACATAATCTATCCATATTTTACTCTTGCAGAATATTTAATTTTTTTCATAGCCAACCATATCTTAATTAACATTTTGCCTTTCAACTTCTAGAAATAAATGCTCATTTTGGTCTCTGAATAGACTCTTTGGTCTCTTAAACATAACCAAATTTTACTTAGAGTTACTTGCTAAATGCTCCAATGGGTTCTTTCATCCTTTTTGTTGAATGAGGAATTTTAAGTACATTAACATTTAAGGTTTTTGTGCTTCATGAAAGGTTATTCCTTTGAATGTTTTATTCTATTTGACAAGGCTGACCTGGAATTAGAATTTATTATAATTTCCTTGCTTGATTAAACAGCAACTTCTGGGATGTCACAGAATCCTGTGGCTACTACTCTGAATGAAAGCAAAGGTAAAGAACACCCAGTGTGAGAACAAGGTGTTTTACAATAAGTTTAAAACATCAAACCTTTCTGTAACACATTTATTTAAACGATGAAACTGATAGAATTTGAAATTAATTTACTTTGAAAGGCAAAGAGCAAAAACACTTAAACCGTCATTTAAAAGCCTTTTATGAAAAATAAGTATTCCATAAAAACACACTGTGTATATTTAAAAAAATTAAAACATAAGATTTCTGTTATTTAAATATAAAGGATTATTATTGAAGTGAAGATTTAATTATTTTTGTTCTATATGCTATCATTTTTCCCTTCTGGGAGGAGATATAATTTTTTTAAAGAAAAATTCCAAAAAATCTTAGTGAAGTGAAAGTGAAAGTCACTCAGTTGTGTCCGACTCTGCAAAACTGTGGACTGTACAATCCATGTAATTCTCTAGGCCAGAATACTAGAGTGGGTAGCCTTTCCCTTCTCTAGGGGATCTTCCCAACGCAGGGATCGAACCCAGGACTCCTGCATTACAGGCAGATCCTTTACCAGTTGAGCCACAGAAAAATCTTAACATTAAGATAAATGTTGTTCATATTTTGATTATGCAACTGATGTATCCTATCAAATTATGTTTGTGAAAAGTTGTGAATCAGTCTCTTTTTAGCCTGATTTGCTAGATACTTCCTTGATAAGGCTCTTCATTCATTTAATTCAGTGTTTCTGATATTTCTCCATTTTAACACACATAGAAAATGATCAGATTACCTATGGCTGAGTGGGATAAATGGAAAGATGAGGATGCTGGTAGATTGAGATAGCTGGCCCAGGCCTAACAGTGCCCCTGCCTCCTTCAGGGCACCCCTCACCTGTGCATCAGTTGAGAGACTCTGATGTAATTGACACTCACTGAGTGCTGACAGGCCTGTGTCTTGGCAGTGTGGGTACAGAGCTCCATCAGGGTCGGGACCTTCATATTCTATGCCTACCACTGTGGTGATCATTTGGTAAAATCTGGCTCACTTCTGCTCTGTAACTAGGTTGAGCCTGGTGGTGGCAGCCTTTAAACAAAAGGTAGGGGTAGGTCTTTGTCAATTTCCTATGAGAACTACTCATGAAAAACTAGAATATGGTTGATATTGGTTAAAAAAACATAAACTGAATCTTTTTTGCAATTACAAACCCTAAATTTTAGAAAGTACAGAAGCACAAAGTGTCACAATTCTCACTTTTTATTTTTTCTAAAGTTGGAGGCTTTATGATAATAGAGCCTCTGTGCTCTTGGGCACAGGCTCTGGGCTCTGGGTGCGGGCTAAGCCACCTGATAAACCTTCTTTGCAGGAATGGATTTTTCTTGACCAGAAGCAGAAACTGTCAGCTCACATGTAATGAAAACTATCCATGCATGATTTCTAGCCCAATTTGGCAGACTTCAAGGGTCCTTTGAAAGGCAGTTGACATTTCTGATGATCACCTAAACTGAATTGAACCTTTAAATGTTGTCATTTTAAAAGCATGTGAGACTCAGTCCAAAGAGGAAAAAGAGTAATAGCCATATATTATCATTTCTGTTGATGTGGAAGAAACCATTTAGTCTTCCATTTAGAAGTCACAAATACATTTACTACACATGTTAAGAAAATCCATCATGATATATTCTTACTGAAATAACTTTCCTAATCTTTGTCAGTGAAATTCATATTATAGTTCTATTCATAAGGAGACTAAACATTTTTTTGAAAGGCATAGCTTATTTGGGCATAATACTGATAATTACTCTTACAGGTGGCTCTTAAATATGCAAAAAGAGAAATTTACAGGAAATTTCAGGTGAATTGAACTATGAATTTCACCTATATTGGAATGTTTCTGGTGGTCAATGAGCAAGTCCCAAAATATAGAGGCTTCCTGCAGGGCATCCTTGATGACTGCCTCTTATATTCTTGAACTCTAGGGGGGTGTTCTGCTTTGAAGTGTGGAGGTCACACACTGCCTGCTCTTATCCTCTCCTGCCATCCTCCAGATTCTGCCCCTACTTTTTCTTTTGCCACTTTCTTCTCTCTCTCTCATTTTCTAGATGTGCTGCTGTAACAATTTCAAAACCATAGTTAAAATATCACTTCCTCTGTGAAGCCTTTCCTAACTTCCCTCCAGCTTTGTATGCCCAAAGCAGAGTGTCACTGTGCTCTCCCTGGGGCTTTTTAGGTCTGTTTATACATGGACACATGCCCAGAGAAGGAGAGGCATTCCTCTAGAGTAACCATTTTGTAGATCTAAGAGCTTATATAGAACATTCTGGTAATATTAATGTAGAGAATAGGTGTAAGCCCTCAACTGAAAGTTTTCTTTTTGAGTAGAAGAATAAATCCACAAATAAACATTATATTTATAATGCAACACCGGTTTAAAATCAAATTTGTAGCAACAAGCATCCTTAATACGGACAGGAACTGCTGCAAATAAACTAGAATATTCCTCTGCAGTTTGGATTACTTTTTTGATGTAATAAAAATGATACAGCAGATTAACGCTTTGGCCCAATTCATCTAGATAGAGAGGTATTTACAACGCCATCCTGGAGAAATTAGCATTTAATCTTTGAACTGTAGGGGGTTATCTCCATGTAGAGAATCTTCAATTTTCACCGTTCAATTCCTTCATATTCTCTGGAAGCATACCTCAAAGTATTAAATATGGGTTCTCAAAGACCAAATTTTGTGTTCTTAGGAGCCTGAGAGAAAGCAATGGGACATTTCTGACAAGTCAGTTTTTTGTTTTTTTTTTTCCCTTCCAACAAAAGTCATCTTTTAAAAAATTTTAATTTCACAACAAATTGACTCCTGTAATTCAATTTATGTAGGTATTCATTTTATGATGAGAGTTACAAGCAACATATAACTGTTTTTAACAGCAGTACTTTTAGTAACAGTGTGTGTGGGTGCCCACTCTCTGTGGATTACTGTAGACATTTAACAGGATGATATTGCGTGGAAATATAACTGGATAACACAATGTAAAGATAAAATGACAGCTTTTTAAAAAATATTCTTTAATTAAGGCAAAAGGTAGTGAATTTTTTCAGTTCCTAAATCCTGGAGATGAAGCCATGTGGACCCACACATGTTGTCTCTGGGTGCTTATGTTAGTTTTCTGTTGCTGACGTGGTATATTAACTTACAGTTCTGTAGGTCAGAAATCTGCTATGGGTCTCACTGGATGAAAATGAAGGTTTCAACAGGACTGAATTTCTTTTCAAAGTTCTAAGGGTGAATGCTTTCCCTGCTTATGCCAATTGTTGGCAGCATTCTGTTTCTTGTGGTTCTGGGAGTATCCTGCTTACTTGCAAGCTGTCAGCTGATGGCTGTTCCCAGGTTCTAGATGCTGCCACATTCCTGGTCTCATAGTCTCCTCCATCTTCAAAGCCAATAATGGCTGGCCAGGTCTTCACATTGCACTTTTCTGATGCAACCTTGTAAAGTTCTCAACTTTTAAGGATCTGTGTCATTAGACGGGCCCACCAGGGAGACCATGATAATCTTCCATGTCTCCTGGCCCACACTCTTGATCATGTCTACAAAGTCCCTTTTGCCAGGAAACATTATGTGTTCACAGGTTGCAGGGATTAAAACATGGGCATCTCTGAGAGGACATTTTTCTACTGACCTCAGTGCTGAAGAAAATTATCTTAATAGTTATCAGTTGCCAAACTTCACTTAGCATTAGGGGTTACTGGGATAATACCAGTTTGGGTTAAATTGGGCTTAAAAAAAAAAAAGGACTAAGTAAAAACTTAGTTTGGCAAGTACTAAAGCTCAAATCTTTTGAAATTCTTTTTCTACAGAACCAACATATTAGAGTGTTCTGTTTCCTGATATTTCTAGCTATTCTCAAGATTTGTGAGGCTGAAAATTGCTTCTCAAGTGTGTTTGGTTTTGAATCTCAGTTCTGTCTTCCTAACTGTGTAATAGTGGGGAATCTTGTAACCTTTCTATGCCTAATTTCACTTAGGTAAAATTGAGATACTAATAATATCTATTTGGGGATGTTTAATGTTAATATTAAATCAACTGTGGAAAATTCTGAAAGAGATGGGAATACCAGACCACCTGATCTGCCTCTTGAGAAATCTGTATGCAGGTCAGGAAGCAACAGTTAGAACTGGACATGGAACAACAGACTGGTTCCAAATAGGAAAAGGAGTACGTCAAGGCTGTATATTGTCACCCTGCTTATTTAACTTCTATGCAGAGTACATCATGAGAAACGCTGGGCTAGAAGAAACACAGGCTGGAATCAAGATTACCAGGAGAAATATCAGTAACCGCAGATATGCAGATGATACCACCCTTATGGCAGAAAGTGAAGAGGAACTAAAAAGCCTCTTGATGAAAGTGAA
>SJYX01002777.1:0-12137 GCA_006410675.1 Oreotragus oreotragus | reverse complement strand
GGAGGAGAAGGGGACGACCGAGGATGAGATGGCTGGATGGCATCACTGACTCTATGGACGTGAGTCTGAGTGAACTCCGGGAGATGGTGATGAACAGGGAGGCCTGGCATGCTGCGATTCATGGGGTCGCAAAGAGTCGGACACGACTGAGTGACTGAACTAAACTGAACTGAATGTTAATATATTGTTCAGGTAGAATTATTTGTGCTTAGCATTGTATAAAAGTTATGTATAATTGTTTTAGGACCATACATTGCTACTAAGTCATTCCAACGCCCATCATTTAATGTCTTTTTTTCTAATATGACAGCATGCTCCATCTGAAGCTACATCCAAGTAATTTTTTTTTTATTGATGGCTGGTTGGAGAGAATCATGAGAAATTGTTGTTCTGAAGTTGACAGCATATTTTCTATTTCTCAGGAGAAGGTTGAATTCACATAAAAGGGCAGAATGCCCCTTTGTTTTTAGAATAGAATGTCACTGGGCTTTTTCTTTTGGGAAAAGTAAAGTCAAAATGCTCTTCTGAAATAGAGATATTCAAGATCTTGAGCAATAAATTTTCTCTGCTTTATTGTGTAAATTTTAGGAACAAGTGCATATTAGAATATTTTTTAAATTGTAGGTACAGGTGCATATTAGAAATTATCTTTCCTGTTAAGAAATAAAAAAGATTTTCTCTTCCAGAACTCTCCATGAATAGGAAGCCAGAATTTCGGTAAAGAAGGTCATGATGAAGGGCTTGTGGCTTGAACTGGGACTGGATGGGACACGGGGAATGGATAGATAGCCTGTCTGTGCATCATTGGGACAGCTGGGGCTGAGGAAATGTTTGGAGCCTGAGCCTGTAGAGCTTGGGGACATTAATATCTACAGTCCAATTTCAATCTTTGTTTATGATTTGAAATTTCCCAAAGACTAGAGAAATGCCTCATTCTACACTCTGGTCTACTTTTTGTCTGTGCTCTGGGGAATTAAAGTCAGGCCCTTGCCAGAGTTTTATTTTTTTAATTGGAGGATAATCGCTTTACAGTGTTGTATGGGTTTCTGCTATACAGCAATGTGAATCAGTCGTAACTATCTATAACCCCTCCTTCATGAGCCTCCCTCCCATAATTCCCCCATCCCTCTCTCTGTGTCATCACAGAATGCTGGGTTGAGCTCCCTGTGTTATACAGCAACTCTGCACTATCTGTTTTACATATGGTAGAATATATATGGCAATGCTACTCTCTGAATTCATCCCACCCCCTCCTTTCCCCACTGTGTCCACAAGTCTGTTCTTTACATCTGCATCTTTGTTCCTGCCCGGCAATTAGGTGCATCCACCTTGCTGTGTTTTTAAGGAATTTGTTATGAAAAAGTTAGCTAGTATATCCCAGGTGAGTGCAGAATGGAGAAGCAAGGGGTCAGTGCAGAAGAGCAGGGCAGGGGATTGGACTGGGCTTCTGCCCAAGGGGACAGTTAACGTTCATCCCTGATATAACAGCCAAGCGTACATCCCACAGTGATTCCCATAACCATGGGGGACATGGTCAGTGAAAGGTGAGGATGGACCAGGAGAACTGATAAGTGTGTCCTAGGGGCAAGAAGACATCTAGAAACTTGGAACACCTGGGTTAACTAAGGAAAGGACTCTCTTACATAAGCAAGAGTTGAAGATTGAATAATGTTGAAGATTATTGTGTTAAAATAAGCAACTGCCTTCTTTTTTATTGATGCACTAAAATACCATAGATTAGCAGTTGGGTGTTTTAAACATTTCAGACACTTATCTTTTTGGGAAAATAGCTATCAAAATATTTTGTTTGAAATTTGAATGAAGTACAGCAATATGACAAATCCTTTCAATGACTATTCTCTTAACATAATTTAATAACTTAAATAATGACATTTTAAAGGCAATGTTTTAGAGATAAAGTCTCCACAGTCTGTAAGAAGTCACATAAAATGTATGAATTTTAGAAAAAGAAGTCATAACCTATTTCTGAATATCTTTGGTTAGTACTTGTTGATCACAGTATTACTTGGTAAATACCTTTTTATGTCTGTGATGGTTAAAATAAATTTGTCTTTAAAGATGGTTGAAAGAAGCTATGTCTTTAAAGAAATTTGTAGAACTTCCCTTATAGCTAAGACTTTTGTGCTGCCAATGCATGGGACCCAGGTTTGTTCCCTGGTTGGGGAACTAGATCCCACATGCCACAACTAAAAATCCCGCATGCCACAGCAAAGACTGAAGATCCCACATGCTGCAATTAACCAGTACAAATGAATAAATACAAATTTTAAAAAATGTGATGGAAAAAAGTTATTTGATTTTCCTAATTAAGAACTGTAGACTGTCTTGATGCCAGTTATAATGGTTGGAATCAGAATGAAATTAGAAGAATGTAAATTGTATTTCATGTTGACGTTGCTTGTCTTTACATCAAACTAGAAAACTCAGTTTCCACTGGGAATATATACCTGGTCTTTTGGAGTAGTCCTTAAAATAATTTTTGAGAGAATTGTTTAAAATTCCATATCTCTTTCTCAGGGAACCACTTCACATACACATAAGATAAGAAGGTTCTTATAGGCACCTCCATGAATTTGCCTCCATTAAAGGACTTTAGGATTCTAGCCTTCACTGTACAGATGGAGTCAGGTTATGGGCACAAGGCAAAGAGACTCCAACATATACAGAGAACAGTATTTTCTAAGGTTGGTTCTGAGGAGCAGTAGTCCTAGTGAATATGGCTGTGTTAGTCCAAAAAAAGGTTCACCTGGGATACTGACTTTTCCTTGATGTAAGAGTTCTCATCTCCTTCAAAGCACTAATGTGTAGAGTACATCNGATTCTAGCCTTCACTGTACAGATGGAGTCAGGTTATGGGCACAAGGCAAAGAGACTCCAACATATACAGAGAACAGTATTTTCTAAGGTTGGTTCTGAGGAGCAGTAGTCCTAGTGAATATGGCTGTGTTAGTCCAAAAAAAGGTTCACCTGGGATACTGACTTTTCCTTGATGTAAGAGTTCTCATCTCCTTCAAAGCACTAATGTGTAGAGTACATCTCTCAGAGGAGGTAAGCTAGAAGGTACACAATGTTTCACAAGATTATTCAATTATATTACCCGCTCATTTTTTTCTGGGGGTGTTTCTATTTTTTTTTTTAACTGGGAATCCACTTAGGTGAGGTGTCTGTGGATAGGATTAGCAAAGGAGCACGCATGGAACAGGGCACCAGCACCAGTTTGGAAGTTGGCAAGGAAGACAGCAGGCAGAAAGCAGACTATCAGGAAGAAGAGATATCCTACACAAGATCAGCTCAGCCTAGAGAGAAGGTCAGTGTCCTTAGCAGTAATAGAGTTTAGTAGGTGATATGCAGTACAGGGATAGATGCATGAAGCCTGGTGAAGAAAACGATGCAATTTAGTGCTCCAGATATCAGACATTTTTTGTGTTTTTTTTCTTAGGCAGGAGATAGTGTCAGTGAAACAGATATAAACCTTGCCTGTAGTTAAAGGCAATTGCATCGAACTGTATTAAGAATTTTTACCACACCCTTTTGGAAAAAATAGTTTTTGGTGAATTCTTCAAGGTAGAACAGCATAGGTCTTTTAAAGGCGGACACCTGGCAGAGATGGGATATGTAGGGATGTTAGATCATTAGCTTTTTGCAAGCCAATTTTGATAGCAAGACTCTTAAATTCTTTCTCCACTATTTCATTACCTACAGCATTTTAGTTGTCCTGAAATGCATGATGGTCAAGGAATTGATATCTGAGAACAATGGATCTTGGCTTTTCTTGGAGAAGTTATTGTAAAAGTATATTTTCAAACCTCAGATTTAGAGAATCTGACCTAGTAGTTCTGCAGTAGAATTCAGGGCTCTCCACTTCTGATTAGCTACTGGTAGGATTGAGATAGGAGGCCCAGGATCACTCAGACCACCACAAAGGAAACTGTCCTAAAACCTTTGGGATAAGAAAATTATCCCTCCTATACCTGAGGAATATCAAGCTGGATACTTGGGTTATTTAAATAAAAGAAATTCAGACATGTTAAGATTCCAGTCAGGTCAAGTGTTTAGCAGCGTTTCTCAGCAAGAAAATTGTCCTCAATTTGGAGAATAAGATGAGATTAATTCAAGTCTTATGGAGGCTGAGTGCTGTTTTGACTAGAGGGAGGCGATGTCTAAAAGCATGAGGTAAGATCATCTTCCCAAATGAGCTCAAAAACAAGAACAAGAACAACTACAAATCAAATACAGGTTTTATTTAAATCTTGGCCTCCAGTCAATGTTGTTGTCATTGACACTCTCTGTTGTTATGGTTCACACTTATTCAGTTGTTTCCAAAATATTTGCTTCTGTCATTGCCAGTGTTCTTAATTTGTCAAATCATGTCTTTCTGGGTCATGGTTTTATCACCTTGAACACTCTTCAAACTTCATCTATTCATTGAAATTAAATTGACCTATTATTAAATGTATTCTGTTTACCTGAGAAGCACAGTTGTACTTTATGAATGTATCAGACTTAATACAATATTGATTAATATGCTTCTATTTTATTTACTTTTGCATAACAGGAAAACAGCTAATGTGCAATTTGTACTGTATCTTTATAACTTGAGTAATATCAGCATGCTATTATTATTAGCACCATTTCAGTGAGTTGAACAACCCTAAAAATAACCAAAACTCATTAGGAAGTTCTTTGTGTGGTGCAGGTTGTAGAATCCATTGACTTCACAATTAGTAGTGAGTTTCTGTGTAAATAAAACCGTTTAGAGTTAGTAGCAACATCTTTGTTGGTTACTTTGAAATATTAATATTTAAAAATAAAATCTGCATCATTAGCTCAGCTTATCATGCCATGTATATCATCTTTCATTTGTACATTTTTGAAAATATAACACAAGATGCCAAAATTTATGGAAAACAAAGGAGGCATAAACGATTTTAGGCAACTGCAAACACTCTGAAAGAGTGAGTGTGCTTTCAGAATGTTTAGAAGAAAACTCTTGCAGATGATGAAGGTGAAATCCAGGAATGTTCACTGTTGGCTACTTGCTGTTGACTATGCAACTGGAAACATTTACTTCTTGACTGATTAAAATTTAAAAGATGGATGAAATTTAAAGGTGCTTTTAAAAGCATTAATTGCTTTTATATAATGTATGAAAATAATTTCCTTTCTTTTGAGATTTGATCTAAGCACTTGCTATACTATATATATACACTAGTTGTGTCAGATAGTGCAAGAAAATGAAATGTCTATTCATTTACTTCTGATTTGGCAAGTTGCATATCACAAGATGTATTTTATACCCTTTTCCGGCAATAGAAATGTGCTTTTATTGTATAAAGTCATTTTTTATTGTAAAATTTTAAATAAATTGGAAATTTGTTAAAATTGAATTGTTTCTGGACCAGAGAAAATGCTATGGATGGGGAATACATATAAATAATTTAAAAGTGTATAAGAGAAGAAGCCAAGAATTCATTTACATGTTTGAATAAAGCCAAACTTTCATTTAATTATACAGCAGTGGGCTTTACACATATATTTTTAGTCAAGTTTGTAAAACTGCCAGATGCTAAAATAGCATAGATGGGCCAGTTATGGATTGTGTTTTATTAACATAATCAAAAATTTTATAAAAGATAAAAAGCTTTCAAGGTTTGGATCGGAGACAAGGTTTTCAGTGCCTCTGAAGAGCCTGGTAAAAATGTACAATGATTCATATGTAGAGCTGGGCAAGCTAGAGTCTTTCATCATTTTTTTACTAGTTGACAAAGTCAGGGTTCTCACTCCCATTACCTGATATTGACCTTACCTGGTATAGGGGGAAAGGGGCAGGGGAATTTCCCAGGATGGCAGGTAGGACACTGCCAAGGAAACATTTTTACCCTGAATGATAACATTTAAAAATGTCTATCTGCTGGGACTTCCCTGGTGGTCCAGTGGGAGACTCCACACTCCCAAATGCAGGAGGCCAGGTTCAGTCCCTGGTATTGAACTGGATCACACATGCGGCCAGGAAGACGGATGATCTCGAGTGCTGCAGCTAAGACCTGGTGCAGCCAAATAAAAATATAAATAAAAACAAATGTAAAAACTTTTAAAAATTATTAAAAATGTCTAACTCTCTGTTCCTTTACGTATCATTCAAGTGCAGCAACATAGTAAAATGCAAACCTATAAACATCAGGCTATTAGTTCACATACTGAGTATACATAGGAACCCTCTGTAGTGAAAAGTAATCTAGATTATTATTTCCTATTTGGGTCCCCAGTATGTGCTGCTCCCCTAATCCTTTCTCATTTTTTCTACATTCCTTCCTTTAGTTCAGTTTCACTTTCTCTTCCTCTACTAAAGCTTAACTTTACATGAATACATTCAGTTTTAAAATTTCAGTTTATACTAGAGGACTAGATCAGAAACAACTCTAAGTTCTAATTCCAGATAACTTTTTATAGTCTTTTACTCCATACCTTTTTATAGTATGCTTTACTTGGACCAAGAATTTCAGTTGCTATTCATGTGAACTACAATGGAAATTCTAGGCAGATTTTAGTGTATATATATATATTTAAAATATTGTGCTTCTCTGGTGGCTCAGTGGTAAAGAATCTGCCTACCAATGCAGGAGACATGGGTTGGATCCCTGATCCAGGAAGATCCCACGTGGGCCATAACTATCGCGCCCAGGCCCTAGAGCCCAGAAGCCGCAACCACTGAGCTTACGTGTTGCACCTTCCAGAGCCCGTGTGCCCCAGAGCCCACGCTCCATGATGAGAGAGGCCACCACAGTGAGAAGCCAGAGCGCTGCAAGAGAGTAGCCCCCGTTCACCGCAACGAGAGAGAAGACCATGCACAAAGAATACCAGGCAGAGCCATAAATAAACCTAAAAATTTTTTAAAATGTTGAAAATGTTCTAGACAAAAAAACTTTTAAATGGTGGATGGATACCTCTTGCAGTTTTTAGTTTGCTTTGGAAACAAGTGTGAAAACCCCTTCCTATTTGAACAGGTAATAGGACATGTTCCTCTGTACAGCTGCCCTTCCTGTTACCAATGTAATGGAATGGGAAATGGACAAGGTGGAGACCTTTTGCAGATAGGTTCAAGGAGATTTCTTTGAACCATAATAATCCAGCAAACTGTGATATGCTCTTTCAAGTTCATGGAGAGGAAACCTTCATATGTACTAAGGTGCCATATATAATAAACCCATCTTTCGTCACGTGCCCCTTCTCTCTACCTCCCCCTCCCTACACAAATCACATTCATTTAGTTGAACAGCAGTGAAATGCAGACCATGGGATGAGGAGTGAGTATGCCAGAGGACTGCTCTAGTCACAGTGATGCCATTGGAAGGCAATAACTGGAAATGTTCAAATAGAATTTGGATAATCCAGTTTCAGAAGTGTTGAAAAGAAGATCTTACCATGAGTGAGAAGCTTACCATCTGTTCTCTGATCACCCACCAACTAGCACATTCTATGGTTGTAATCCCATACTAGAGAAAATGAGGTTTAGTCAAGACTGTTGGAATTTAAGATTTCAGATTTCTTGATCCATGACCTACCCTATTTTAACACATGGGATGCTATTTATCATTTTTATAAGATTGAAATAATGTGAAAATGAAAAAAAGGGACAACTGTTACTCTCATGCAAGACAGGACAACTATCTTCCTCACACTCCTTAATGCAAGACCCAAGCCAGCCAAGGAAATTACTTATAATAGACAATATCACTTTTTTTTTTCTTTTTAGAAGATGTAAATTCACTAGGCCTATTTAGCTTAGTAGACTGTCCAAACATAATTTCTGTTATTACTGATGAGCTGATTTGATTGATATGTAAAAACCAATGAGTTACACATTTATAAAGGCAGGTTCGATATCTCTGAATTCAGTACATGGTGGGATATAAAACCTAGAATGCTCTTGTTTTAACCATTCAGTATTGTGTTCACTTTCCATCCTTTACTAATAGCTTGAATAGATGCTACAACTTTCCAGTCATTTTAATCCCTTAAAGTCCGTCCAGTTTAATAGTCATTTTCATTTTATCCTATGCCATCTTCCAGCTACACACTTGACGGGGCTCATGGTTTCTTGGAGTAGCACAGTTACTGAGAGTATAGTTTGCTTCTAGACACTTCTTTTCAGGATCTGGCTCCTCCAAAATTCAAAGGATCAAGAGTCAAATAATGAATACTCTCCTCTTAGGTCACTGCTGTTCTTGTTTTTTTAATCGATGATCAGTGATTCTAGGGCTAACACTACCTGGGCGCTCATGCCCTCATGTCCACACTCAAGGTCTTTAGAGGCTCAGGGGAGCCTTCCCACTGGACAGGCCCTTAGCAAGGGAGGCGTTACTTCTTCCAGTTTTCCATGTTAGCTCTGCCTCAGCAGTACAGCAGCTTGTTTCTAGGGTCCCCTTATTGATGGATAGCTCTCTTGAGTATCAGCAAAATGACGAATTTGGCTCTTTTCTCCTGACCTGAGGGACACTCTACATCCCTGCAGGACAGTGGGTAGATTGTGAACTGCTTTATTCTAGCCCCTCTCTCTTTGCTCTGCCATCTCTTTCCATGTTTCTTTTCCTTGCTCTGTTACATATGGGAACAGTCAGGAAGTTTGTTGTCCAAGCAGACTAAAAAAGATCTTCACAATCCAGATAATCATGATGGTGTGATCACTCACCTAGAGCCAGACATCCTGGAATGCGAAGTCAAGTGGGCTTTAGGAAGCATTACTATGAACAAAGCTAGTGGAGGTGATGGAATTCCAGTTGAGCTATTTCAAATCCTAAAAGATGATGCTGTGAAAGTGCTGCACTCAATATGCCAGCAAATTTGGAAAACTCAGCAGTGGCCACAGGACTGGAAAAAGTCTGTTTTCATTCCAATCTCAAAGAAAGGCAATGCCAAAGAATTCTCAAACTACCACATAATTGCACTCATCTCACATGCTTGCAAAGTAATACTCAAAGTTCTCCAAGCCAGGCTTCAGCACTGTGAACTTGCAGATGTTCAAGCTGGATTTAGAAAAGGCAGAGGAACCAGAGATCAAATTGCCAACATCTGTTGGATCATGGAAAAAGCAAGAGAGTTCCAGAAAAACATCTACTTCTGCTTTATTGACTATCCAGAGATCAAATTGCCAACATCTGTTGGATCATGGAAAAAGCAAGAGAGTTCCAGAAAAACATCTACTTCTGCTTTATTGACTATGCCAAAGCCTTTGACTGTGATCCAAAGCATGGATCAGAACAAACTGTGGAAAATTCTTCAAGAGATGGGAATAGAAGACCACTGATCTGCCTCTTGAGAAACCTATATGCAGGTCAGGAACCAACAATTAGAACTGGACATGGAACAACAGACTGGTTTCAAATAGGGAAAGGAGTACATCAGGGCTGTATATTGTCACCCTGCTTATTTAACTTCTATGCAGAGTACATCATGAGAAACACTGGGCTGAGTGAAGCACAAGCTGGAATCAAGATTGCTGNGTGTATGCAGGTCAGGAAACAACAGTTCGAACTGGACATGGAACCACAGACTGGTTCCAAATAGGAAAAGGAGTGCATCAAGGCTGTGCATTGTCATCCTGTTTATTCAGCTTATATGAAGAGTACATCATGAGGAACACTGAGCTGGAGGAAGCACAAGCTGGAATCAAGATTTCTGGAAGAAATATCAATAACCTCACATACGCAGATGACACCACCCACGTGGCAGAACGTGAAAAACTCAAAAGCCTCTTGATGAAAGTGAAAGAAGACAGTGAAAAAGTTGGCTTAAAGCTCAACATTCAGAAAATGAAGATCATGGCATCTAGTCCCATCACTTCATGACAAATAGATGGGGAAACAGTGGCTGACTTTATTTTGGGGGTCTCCAAAATCACTACTGATGTTGACTGCAGCCATGAAATTAAGAGATGCTTATCTTTTGGGAGGAAAGTTATGATCAACCTCAGAAGCACTTTAAAAAGTAGAGATATTACTTTGCCAACAAAGGTCTGTCCAGCCAAGCCTATGGTTTTTCCAGTGGTCATGTATGGATGTGAGAGTTGGACTATAAAGAAATCTGAGTGCCAAAGAATTGATCCTTTTGAACTGTGGTGTTGGAGAAGACTCCTGAGAGTCCCTTGGACAGCAAAGAGGATCCAACCAGTTCATCCTAAAGGAGATCAGTCCTGGATGTTTGTTGGAAGGACTGATGTTGAAGGTGAAACTCAAATACTTTGGCCACCTAATGCTAAGAGCTGACTCATTTGAAAAGACCCTGATGCTTGAGGTCAGGAGGAGAAAGGATGACAGAGGATGAGATGGTTGGATGGAATCACTGACTCAATGGACATGAGTTTGGGTAGGATCTGGGAGTTGGTGATGGACAGGGAGGCCTGGCGTTCTGTAGTTCATGTGGTCACTAAGAGTCAGACATGACTGAGTGACAGAACTGAACTGAACTTTGTACTTTATAGGCTTCCTTGGTGGCTCAGCTGGTAAAGAACCAGCCCACCATGGAGGAGACCTGGGTTGACCCCTCAGTTGGGAAGATCCCCTGGAGAAGGGAAAGGCTACCCACTCCAGTATTCTGGCCTGGAGAATTCCATGGATTATATAGTCCATGGGGTCCCAAAGAATCGGACACAACTTAGCGACCTTCACTTCACTTCTTTATATTATACAGAAGCGAAGCAACAATTTGCTGACAATTTTCATTTTGTAAACTGATCATCGAAACTGTTGAGTAAGTTTGTTTAAGTATAAATTACATGTACTTTGAACATTACAATGTAAAATAGATATAAAATATCAATTACAACTAAGATCCACTGAAATATTTAATATCTGAATTGAAGACCTAAAATAGCCAGTATATTTTAATGAAATACAGGCATAAATTAGTTGGTAGAAAATTATATTAGAAGCTAGAAATACTCTGTGCCAACCCCTAGGCTCAGTGCTGTAATAAATTATCTCATTACAGTCTCACAATGAATTCTTGAAAAATATATCAGTGCTTATTTTACATATGAGAACACTGATGCTGAGAGGGTTTTGGTAGCTTGCACAAAATTACATTTTTTTAAAGTATAATTTTCATATATTTCAACTTTACTCTGCTATCTTCAGTCAGAGAAAAGAAAAGAAGCTTATGTAGTGTCATTTTCTCTGACATTTTTGTAGATATGCTTAACAACAAACTGAGATGTTAAGGAAAGAGCAGGTTAGGCTGGGTGGGACTTTTAAAACTGCATGCTTTGTAGGCCACTGGAGTGTCTATGACAGAAACCCCTCCAAAAGTTTGACTTTCCTGACTAACAGTGATAAAGGAATGGTAGAATTCTCTTTCCTCTTATTCCAGAAACAATGGTTTATACACTATGAGTTAATGTATAATTTTTCTACAACTCTTGGGTATATATTAATTTTATTCATATACTGTTTGTTCATATCTGATAAGCACAATAAATCTAAATCTATGTCAACAAATCAAAATTTCTGATGTTTTCTGGGGAAACTACACAAAACAGCCTTTGCCTAGTACACATTTCTAGATTGTTCTATCCTGTGTTATCATTTTGGCTTGGAGAGCACACAGCAGTTTTGTTATAGAGGTGAGGAAACTTCAGTGCCTCCCAGTACAACCTTAAGAAATCTCTAAGACTTCTGAATGACTGAGGTTAGTATTATACCTCAGAAACTTGGTGAAAATGAATTCTATTGACAAGTATAAAATCTCTGCTTTGAACAAAGATTAGAATTATATATCTTGCTATTTCTTCATTCTAAGAATAGTTCTAAATTATTTGCAATAAGACACATTAACAAGGTAAAGAAAGAAAAGATTTGAGTCTGAATGGTCATGTTTTGAGCCAGTGGTCTTCTATAAAATATGAGCTCTCTAGCATACTCACTCATATATAAAAGGGGACACTATTATATTTGATTTACTGGGTTCTCTGAAAATTGAACATAATATGTAAAAATCTTGGGTCCTCAGAAGGGGTAAAAAAAATTTTTTTTGACCCCCACTAATTAAATATATTACAGGTTACCCGAAACAAAATATATGCCCCTTGAAGTCATAAAACTTAAGGAAAAAAAAAAAAAAAA
>SJYX01002776.1:0-33000 GCA_006410675.1 Oreotragus oreotragus | reverse complement strand
GGAGTCTAGCAGGCTATAGTCCATAGCGTCACAAAGAGACAGGACTAAAGTGACTTAGCATGCATGCCTACAATATTGAGAGGCAAGTAGAGAGCTTATTCCTCAAGGCATTTGGGATAAAGGCAGGCCAAGAGAATGAACTTGTGACTTTGGAAACAAAATTTCATTCTTTCATGGACGTTCTTGGTGCCTCTTCTGAATACCCTAAAAGAGACCAAGGAGGAGAAACAGCAGGGCACCAATCTAGTTCTAAGCCCCCTGTGAAATTAACTTAGAGATGATACCAAATTCACATGAACTGGAAGCTGTGCCCCATTGAACTTGTCCCTTCTCACCTCCCAGTAGTATATGGATCAGGAATTACAGAAAAGGACCCACTCTAACCCAGAAAAGGGTAAGACCACCCCCAACTGCCACAACACAGGGGCAAGAGAGGTCAACTTTTATGTTTATGGAGTTAGATATAAAATAATTGCTTTAAATTGCTGGACTGTTGAGCATGGCATCCAGTCCCATCACTTCATGACAAATAGATGGGGAAACAATGGAAACTGTGACAGACTTTATTTTCTAGGGCTCCAAAATCACTGCAGATGGTGACTGCAGCCATGAAATTAGAAGACGCTTGCTCCTTGGAAGAGATGCTGTGACCAACCTAGGCAGCATATTAAAAAGCAGAGACATTACTTTGCTGACAAAGGTTGGTCTAGTTAAAGTTACGATTTTCCCAGTAGTTGTGTATGGATGTGAGAGGTGGACTATAAAGAAAGCTGAGCCCTGAAGAATTGATGCTTTTGAACTGTGGTGTTGGAGAAGGCTCTTGGGAGCCCCTTTGACTGCAAGGTAATCAAACCAGTCCATCCTAAAGGAAATCAGTCCTGAATATTCATTGGAAAGACTGATGCTGAACTGAAGCTCTAATATTTGGCCACCTGATGTAAAGAACTGACTCTTTGGTAAAGACCCTGATGCTGGGAAAGATTGAAGGCAGGAGGAGAAAGGGTTGACAGAGATGGTTGGATGGCATCACCAACTTGATGGACATCAGTTTGAGCAAGCAAACTCTGGGAGTCATGGACAGGGAAGCCTGGTATGCTGCAGTCCATGGGGTCACAAGAGTCAGACAGACTGAGCTACTGAACTGAACTGACCTTCTAATCTCTGTGTGAGAATGAAATCCCCTCAATTTGTGCAGCTTGCTCACTGAAGCTCACAATGCTGCAAGACATGTGAACAACCTTTTTTATTTTTTTTTCTTCCTGTGTCAACTTTTTAGGCTTTCTGATGCATTCCACTACAGTAGAGGAATAATTCTCCATAGCATCTGTACAATTTAAAGGTCAAGCAGCAGACATGCATTTTTCTGGCTAGTGTTTCCAACTCAGTAACTCCTTACCATTTCTTCTTATCATCTGGCCTAAAGAGAAATATATAGTGTGCTCTTTTCTGGTGCTATACCAGGTTTTCATGAAACTAAAGGTATCATTTCATCAATGCCAGTCAGATTGAGAGGATGAAATGGATTTGGGGTACATTATTCAAAAGAGGGTTAGAGTTAATTTTTCAGGCCAGGAAAGTGACCCTGGGCCACAGAAGAATTTCAGGTAACTAGAAAAAAATGCATGACACAGTTCAGTTAGAAGTGGCAGGAAAAAAAATAAACCCATAAACTCCTTTACTAAAACCTGTTTGTCTGGCTAGAGTGAAAATGGAGACAATTAAAGCATTTTCAGCAAATTATTGGTGCAATATATGTATTTTTTCCCTTTCAAGAAAAGGAAACTAAAGGATGGTTGTGGCCTTTTGTTGTAGATAGCTTTTCAGAGCAGTGTAACATAAACAGATTATCTGCAGTGTTTATTCAGTGTGAAAAAAACAGTTCCAAGAGCCCCAGGTGCTTGCCAAGATCATAATTGTACCTTCTTAAATACTTTCATTACTTGGAAGTACAATAAGCGAGGCTAGGACACATGCTTTCCATTTTCTTGTCAACAAAACACCTCCAAGAAATTAAGCTCTATTTTCTCCAGAAGATTTCTCTAGAACTGTTCAGGGTATATGAAAAGGAAAGGGAGATAGGGCTTTGGTTTAATTTCTTTATGACCTTGAAAAGAAGCAAAGTTAAATCTCCACTCCAAAAAAAAAAGAATAAAGGTTTGGCTCAAATGTGTAGTAACCTAGTTTTGTGCCACAAAACTAGAGTATTCCATTCAAGATGGTTTCTGGTTGGTTCAGCGTGGAGGCAAGAATGTAGAGTGTTCAGGAAACATGACTGGATTCACACATGGTTAGATTGGAAGGAGCTGAGCCACCCTAGGGGGGTGAGGGGCACAAGGAAACCACTGGACAAAGTGTAGAGTATATAATATTTGGGAAAGCTCAGTGAACAGGGCCCCCTTCCACAGGAGCTTGCCTGGTCATAACGTGAAAGGGGATCCCACTCTGCTGTTGCGTTTTTGTTACTGACTTGTTTTTAATTTGTTAAAATTTTTAAAAATCTTTATGGAATTTGTTACACTATTGTTTTATGTTTTAATTTTTTGACCCTGAGGCATGTGGGACCTCAGCTCCCTGACCAGGGATCAAGCCTGCATCCCTTGCAATTGGAAGGCAAAGTCTTAAACACTAGCCAGCCAGGAAAGTCTCATGCTGGTGGAGTTTACTAACTTCAGAATAATCAAGAAGCTGTCCACGTACCCAGTTTCAGGGCAAAATGTCCAATTGGCCTCTCTGCCCCCAACCTCAGAGGAGGCTTCATTCATAAGAGCTTCTCTCTGCCCTCCTCCTAACCCATCCTTTTCCCTTCCATCTTCAGTGTCTGTATTTTCACTAGCTTCCTCATCCTGCTTCGATCCTCTGACAGTTGCTTGAATATATGTAAACATTTACCTTGATGGTGCCCCTACTACATTCTTATTAGCTTGATTGTCATGTGATGGTGTTGAAAGTCCTCCTAGTTCTGAAGGAACCTGAAAAGATACAGAAATCAGAAACAATGAAAGTCAAAAATTCAACAAATTTTCCATATCTCTGTTCCTCTCTTTGATCAGATGCACCTCCAAACCACTGTTTGGAGGGATATGCTGGCTTCAAGAGATTGTGAGAAAGAGACAGAGGGAGGGAGAGAGAGTCTGTGTGTGCCTATGTAGGAACTGAATTAACTGGAACTTGTCTAATTAAAATGGTCAATTAATTAGAATTTTTCTGCACCTGAATTTTAGGAGAAATGAAAAGGAAGTGGAGAATTCACAATATTAAACTCCTCTGCCAGACTTCTGCATGCATTATTTGGGTTAATTTTCACATTTACCCTGCCAGGTAGGTTTTTCTAAGCCCACTTTACCAACAAGGAAACTGAAGCTCAAAGAGTTTAAAACAGAGGCCAGCAAATAATGGCTCACAGTCAAACCTGCTCCATATCTGCTTTTGTAAAAAAGATGTATTAGAACTCAGTGCTATACTATTTACAGTCACCAAGACATGTCAATCAACCGATGAATGGATAAAGAAGTTATACAATAGAATATTAGTCACCCATAAAAAGGAATGAATATGAATCAGTTGAACTGAGATGGATGAAACTAGAGCCTGTTATACAGAGTGAAGAAAGTCAGATAGAGAAAAACAAATATTATATATTAATGCATATACATGGAATCTAGAAAAATGGTACTGATGAACCTATTTGCAGGGAAGGAATAGAGACACAAACACAGAGAACAGACTTGTGAACACGGCGAGGGGAGGAGAGGATGGAACCAATTGAGAGAGTAACACTGAAACATACGCATTACTGTATGTAGAATGGATAACTGGAGGGAAGTTGCTGTGCGACACAAAGAGATCAACCTGGTGCTCTGTGACAGCCTTAGAGGGGTGGGATTGGGGGCAGGGCAGAGGTTCATGATGGAGGGGACATGCATATACTTATGGCTGACTCATGTTGTTGTATGGCAGAAACAAACTCAACACTGTAAAGCAATTATCTTCCAATTAAAAATAAATTAAAAAAAAACAAGATAAATATCTTCCAAAAAAAATAAATTAAAAAAACTACTTGTAAGTTTTGGTACCTCCTCCATTCTACCCCAGCATAGTTGGGTATTTGCTCCAGAGACGAACTGGCCTAGAAAGCCATAGTGATGATCTGGAGTTTTACTGAACAAGTTTTGTCACCCTCTTGTTTCAATAGAATCACTGTTGTCACCAAATAATATGTGATATAGAGGATTTGACCTTAAACCTTTACCTTTCTGGTTCCAGACTCCAGTGAATTTTGAGACAAAAGGCAAGAAAATACAGCGATGTCAGGATTCCTTATTGACGAATCATAGTTGCAAATAACTTTTATTTATAAAAAAGAAAAACTACACTGGAATGTTCTGAGGTCAATTTTAGAATTAATGTGATCTTTTCAATTCCTAAGTCCATCCTGGAATTCAGGCATGACAGAGAAGAACTACACAATCTTCACAATTGTACATACGTCCCCATTCTGGTGAAGGCAAAAATTGGGTCAGGACAGTGCTTTTCGAACTTTAATGTGCACACAAACTACCCAGAGTAGTAGTTTAAATGCAGATCTTGTTGAAATGCAGATTTTGATTCAGTGGTTCTGGGCTGGTGCTGAGAACTTGCATGCATAACAATTTCTCAGCTAAAGTTTATGCCGCTGGTCCTGACATCACACCCTGAATGGAAAGGGTTAATACATGAATGTCAAAATTCTCAACCAGAAGGTTTTTTGGGTCAAACCTAAATGACTCAGAAAAATCAAATAACCTCTACATTTCCCCATAATCATCGGCTTAGTAGTCATTTGATGAAAAGTGACAGATTCAGGTTAGTCTACGTCACTGTTTCTCAACGTGTGGTCCCAGGGTAGAGCAGCATCAGCAACCTTTAGACACACCTGTGTCCTATGTTCTGACAGCACTTCCAGGTGATTCTGTTATACCAACCCCTTCTGGTGATTCTGATGTGTGCTAAAGCTTGGGAGCCACTAGTTTATGCTATGGATATTTAATCAGGGTTTGTTTGTTGGTTTATTCTCTGAACATCCTGTAAATCTATTTAATATGTTCAGTCTTTGTTTATATAAAGTACATCAGCAGAGGAGATAGGAAAATATTGAAGTGGGGAGAAACACATTCTAACATGATCGCATGCCTTCTCCTGGTGAAGGCTACAGATATTCCCTAGCATGGTTATTTTTTGATATCAGTTGACATTCCCATATCAAAGGTTCTTATTTGGTAAGTAGTCTGCTGTGTATGCCTGTCCCACATTCATCTAAGATGAAATGTGGCCCCGATGCATCTCAGGAAAAGACCTGAGAGGGCAGGAGAAGGTGCTTTTGATCTTCTGGACTTCTTGTTCAGTGTCTTACTGTTCCTTCTTCTAGTATGATGGTGCTGTCTTTTAGATAACTCTCGGAGGATTTAAAAAAAATGATCGTTTCATGGAATTAGGAGAAAAGCCTTATCATACGAGTCAGACACTCAGGCACATATCACATGTGCCACCTGAGGTGACCTTACATCATTGGTGAAGTTTTCGGCCACACAGTTACCACTTTGGGAATCAACAGGTCTGTTGGCATCCTCCCCTCGCCCTAGCTTTTGCCTGTGTTAATTGCAGTGTGAGTGATGCGACAGGGCCACTGAGCACTCGTGTGCACGGCCGTAGAGTGTGGGTAACCTAATGCCCCATGGAATGAGCCTTTGACCAATGGTATAGGAAGAAGCCGGCAGATAAATCTGCATGCACACTAATCAAGTGCTGTGAGATACAGTGTCACACAGGGTCCTTTAAACATCAAGCGGATGACATGGACATGAGGCCAGCAGCAGCCAGCTCAGCAGTGCACCCTCTATCCCCTCTCATGTCCTCTTTTCCCTCACTTTGCTTTCCTGGATTTTCAGTTTCTAAGCAAACCAAAGCACATTCACCATTGCCTAGTGTCTGCTTCCTCTGAAACTCAGGTGAAGGTGCATATTATACAAGGACAGAGATCAGAAACTGCTTTCTTGACTCATCTCACACCATCATCAGTGGAAATTTCGGAGCACTCGTAGGCACACAAGGAAGAGGCAAATTTGCTGAGGATACAGGGCCCCGGCCAGAACAAGAGGTTTAGGCGGAGAGCTGCAATGGAGCCCAAACCTATGGATTGTAGCTCTTTGTATGGATTGTTTCTGAGTCCCCTCCTCACTCATACTCCCCAACCACGGGGCATCATAGATATTCCTGCATTAAATTCTTTCCAGTAAGGAATGCCTGCTGAGTCCTGTGTGTGTTTGTGACTTGCCAGGGGGTAGGTAAACCTGGCAGGAGTTGTAGTCTCCATGGATGAGGGTCCCCGGAATTGGGTAAATCTGATCTTTTATGCTCTACTTAATTTGTGTCTCATATCAATCCTTCCTTAGCTCAGAGGGACTGACTTCAGAAGGAAACATGTCTGCATTCAGTTAACAAACCAGCTGCTGCCAGCTGAGTTCTGGGTCATGAAACATAGACTCCAGTCTTGATTCTGCAGCTGCTAGTGGAGTGATTTAGGCCATTCATCTCCCTGCACTACAGTGTCTAACTCCACTTTCTTAATGCTTAAAAAAAAAGAAAAAATCTAGGCTTGCTGGCAGCTCAGTGGCAAAGAATCTACCTGCCAGTGCAGGAGACATGGGTTCAGTTCTCAGTCCGGGCAGATTCCACATGTGGAGCAACTAAGCCCGTGCACCACAATTACTATGCCTGTGCTCTAGAGCCTGGGAGCTGCAACTACTGAGGCCCCAGTGTCCTAGAGCCCACGCGCCACAGCAAGGGAAGCCGCTGCCAAGCAAAGCCCGTGCACTGCAACCAGAGAGCGGCCCCCACTCACTGCAACTGCAGGAAAGCCCACGCAGCAGTGAAGACCCAGCTCGGCCAAAAGCAATAAATACAATTATTTTTAAAAGGCTCTCTCATTTATTCCTTGACTAACTCTCTCTTAATTTTAGATATAAAGAAGGAAAGACCCAGAGAGGCCAAGGTACTTGCCTAAAATCACACTGTTACTCATAAGTAAGACCAAAAACTTAAATCAAATTACCATACAATTCAGCAATCCCACTTCTGGACATTTATCCAAAGGAAAAGAAAACTGCACGTAAAAAAGATATTTGCATGCCTGTGTTCACATGAGCATTATCCACAATAGCTAGTTTGTGGAAACATTATCTATTGATAGTGTCTATCAATAGATAAACAGACAAGATGTGTTCCATGTAAACACTATTATATTATTCAGCCGTGAGAAAGGGAGAACCCCTGCCACTGGCCACACCTTGGGTGGACCCTGGGATATTATGCTAAGTGAAATAAGCTAGACAGAAAGACAAGTTCTGCAAGGTATCTCTTATCTATGAAGTCGTAAAAAAAAAAACAAAACAAACAAAAACAACTCATAGAAACAGAGGGTAGAAATGTCTCTGCCAGGGGACTTTGGGTGGAGGAGGAGGAAAACAGCTAGAGTCTTGAGAGAGAGGGCCAGGACCTGAATTCTCCCTACAAATTCGGTTTCTGTTCATAATGCCCTTCAGATCACAGAAACACCCACCCTGTTGTCCCCTTGGAGCTATGAATAAAACTTGTTCTTATGACTAAAAAGGGACCATAGCAATGCAAAATGGATTATTATTAAAGTGGCCTCCCGAATTTAGAGGATGGCTCAGAGGTCAGAACTGAGAACCTGAACTAAGTCACATGGGGGTAAAAGCATGAACTGTTGTATTTATTAGATATTCTAAATTCAGATTCCAAGACCGACATTTAGAGCATCCCTTCAAAGCCAAGTTTGGCGTAGTGCTCTGATTCTAAATAGCAAAACTGACCTTCCCTCTTAGACTCGTGTTCTAAATTATTCTGAAGATTCCTCTCCCCAGACTGCTCACAACAACCAACCTGAAGCAGCCTCCAGGACACTCTGGCTGATTTACAACTGCAATCTTGCTAAAAGGAATGGGGAAAAGCCAAGATGAGTTTCTGTTAGACAGAATTACTGGTATGAAATACTAACATCACTACAACGTGGCATAGAACTGACTGGCTGACTGCATGGCTGCCCTCCCTTTCTTATTTCACTGAAATAGGTCATTTGTTATAAAAGGGAAGGAGCCTTGTTCCTCATTCCCCCCACCTGCAAAGGATGATGGGAGAAGACTGCTTATAGCGCTCCTCGGTGTGGGCCTGCATGTGGCTCCCCAACTCCAACACTGGGCCAGCAAGCCTACTCTTATTAAGTGCCCACGTCAGTGGCTTGTCTTTGATGAGCCTGCTATGTGCAGAGTCCTGCTGTTTCCTGCCTTTAGTGAAGGAATAAAGACTGGGCAGGCTGCAGGCAGTAAGCTCCAGCTGTCCCCTGCTTAAAATACAACGATGAGATAGGAATTGGCCATCGGGGTTTGACAAAAAATTCTCTAAATGAGGAAGGGGGGACCTTTCCTTCACATTTATTTTTTGTGCAGAAACTTGACCCATCCTGTCAATTAGTCAATCAAATATTTGCTGGCAGCACTCCCCAGTCCCCATCTTTTACAAAGGGCGGGAGGCAACAAGAAGTAAAACCCTACGAGCTAAAGACTTAGCTTGGAAGAGTGGAAAATTCAAATGAGAACAGATTCAGGTGGGCAACGTGAAAGAATGAATGAACGAAGCTGCGTAGTAATAGCATCTTAAGATACTTTAAAATATATAACTATTTCCCTTGTGCATTTAATACACAAAAATATTCTCTCCTCCACAAAGTCAGAGCCTTGTTGGTCTGTCTTCAATTTTCATATTTTTGTTTGAGACAGGGGTATCTTTCTCAGCCCTTCTATAAGACAGTGGTGGTGGTTTAGTGCCTAAGTCATGTTTGACTCTTGTGACCCCATGCACCGCCAGGCTCCTCTGACCATGGGGTTTCTCAGGCAAGAATACTGGAGTGGGTTGCCATTTCCTTCCCCAGGCCATCTTCCCGACCCAGGGACTGAGCCATGTCACCTGCATTGCAGGCAGACTCCTTACCACTGAGCCACCAGGAAAGCCCTCTAGGATGACGATAGCCTAGGATGACGATAGGGTAAATGCCAATTTGCGTGCCACAAGGCAGCATCAGGGCCGTGTTCAGCTGGAGCTTGTGGGTTATCACAAGGGAGCAGCTGCTTACTAAGGGCTTTGGTGCCTTACTGCTGAGTGAAAATGGGAGCCCAGGATATATCTTTAAATTCTTCTAAAGTGTTGTTCTTCTCTATACCTGTCATGGAGTATGTTGCCATTTCTCTCGCGTGGATTTTTTCAGACCTGTCTTGTCCTTCCATTTCCCTCTAGCAGAGGGGAGTCTCCCCAGTGAAGACTGAGCATTTCCCTGTCTGCTCACAGGGATAGTCTGAGTTCTCTGCACTAGAGAAACTGTGAGATAATATAAATAAATGTTTGTTGTTTTAAGACCCTCACTTTGATATCATTTGCTGTGTGGCAAGAGATAATCAATACATCTTGATTCTGTGATTGGATATCATTCTTAACCAGCTTCACTTTGTTCACACAAGGAGTAAGCATGTGCTTTCTATGTATAGCAAAACCTCCAATTGATACAAAATATAAGTATGACAGAGGCCTTGGTGGTACTTCTAGAAGCCGCCTTATGATCAGCATTGGTTTTTACACAGCATCCTTAGATATGGTCCTTTAACCAATTCATAACCCACTTCACTGTTAAGAGAAAGGCTTGGAAAGAAGATTTGAATGATGCCCTGATGAATTACAAGGACTCACACAAGCCCAGAGGGATGGTGGGTGGGAGCGTTTTCAATCCAGACAGACAGAATCCTGTATAAAGGTCGATTCAAGGGACAATGGAGAGATGGTTGAACTGCGGGCTTTGTGGTGGGAGTGATTATGTTTGTCTTGTTCACTGTCTCCACCCCTGGTCTGGCAACTAATATCTGGGAACACAAAAATCAATAATGTAACTTTCCTACATTAAAAGCCTCATAGTCTAACTGGAGAGTTCAAAGTGTGTGTGTGTGTGTGCGTGTGTGTGTGTAGTCATACAAGAAGAAAGAGTAAACAATGGCCTGCAGAGAATCAAGGGACTAACTACGCATGTTTGTGTGTGTGAGCTGTGTAAGGAGTTTTGGAAGAGTGTCAGGGAAAGCTCCATCCAAAAGGTGATGGTCAAACTGAATCCTAATGGGAGAAAACTAGAAATTCACTAAGTAGATAAGATCACTAGGCAGTCCTGGAGACATGAAAGAGCATGGTGGGCTTAGGGGAGAGTAAGTAATTAACTTGGTCAAAGCATAGATTATATTTATGTGATGAAAGCAGAGATGGAAAGACAGCATAAAGAAAATGATAAGGGATGAACTGGAAAAGTAGGCAAGACTCTCTGGATCTTGAAGGATGCTGGTGTAGTGAGGTCAAAATTTATCTCATAGGTGATGGAGAAACATGGAAGGATTTAAAACAGAAGAGTTACACATTCTGATTTGGTAGAATATTGGTGATTGGAGGCAGGAGGACTGACTGGGAGGCTACTGCAGAAGTCGTAGCAAACGTGGGTAAACTGTAATGACAAGAAGCATGGGAGGGGAGAGGATCAACAACAGATCTTTGGGAATCTGAACAGGCCTGCAAGTGATGGGAGGTGGTGGATGGCTATAGAAATGAAAGAGGCTAAATTAGCCTAAAGTTTCTCACTCAGGCACTGGGTTGAATTAATTTTATATGCAGTAGAGCTATATATGTCTTCCTGATGGTTCAGTGGTAAAGAATCTGCCTGTAGTGCAAGAGACATGGGCGATGTTTGATCCCTGGGTCAGGAAGATTCCCCTGGAGGAGGAAATGGCAACCTGCTCCAGTATCCTTGCCTGGTAAATAAATTCTGTGGACAGAGCAGCCTGGTAGGCTACAGTCCATGGGGTCACAAAGAGACACAACTGATTGACTGGATACAGCAGCAGAGCTGTATGCATGATGAGCTTTGTGCTGTTTAAGCAAAAGATCAGTGTTAATATTAATTTTAGATGTATCTATCAAGCTGCTATGCAGGTCTCAAAAGAGAGTGTGAAGAAGAGAAGAGATCAGATAATGGTTGAGAATAGTTCAGTATGAAGCTGGATGCTGGTGGCATGAAGGACAGTCCAGGGTCTTCTCGTGGAAAGGCCAACTGAAAATAGCTCTCTGGGCTGTTCTGGCTGAACTGGCAGGCCTCATGCTCTGGCGAGCTGTGGGTGCCATCCCTGTGAAGAGGGTGGATCCCCAGATGACCTTGGCCTATAGTTAGCTCACACAATCAGCTGTGGCTGGCTTCCAAAGTAGCAGCGACAGCAGCTGACAGGTTTGGAAATATATTTTGTTCTCTGTCAAGAAAAAGTGCTCATAAGGAATACATTTTCCAAATGGCTACTCCTTCTGGTTTGACCTAAGGGGTTCTATGGCGGAAAATACACCCATGGTTTCTGTAAAGCCATTTAAAAAATTAATCACTTTTCTCTTGAGTCAAAAACACCTTGAACTTCTTGAGTAACTTAGGAGATTTCAGTGTAAGTTCTACCCCTGGAAAATAAGTCAAAGAAATGCTTGCTGGCATGCTTTAGTTCTTACTGAACACCTCCCTGCTCTGCATAGCACAATAAATGTAAATTAGAATATAAGAATTTTAAGAGAAGGAATCTAAGCTTAACAGAGTAGAAGTCAATGTCCACTTTTGGGATCTGAAGTTGGATTACAAGAATCTAGCTTTGAGACTCTCTCGGCTACAAAAGTTTTGGCAATCACTTAAAGTTCATGTCAAAACATCTGGTGGTAAGTTTGCCTTAGTGTGTGGTAACTGGGGATAATATTTCTTGAAATATTGAGCTTTAGTTTCTGTATTTCATCCAGGAAACACTAGAGGGTGTACATCAGATAGAGGAAAACGGCTGCCCTGGGAATGAACAGGGCTGAAGAGGAGAGATGGCTTGGGAAGGAAGGTATTTCTACATTTCACTGAGGCATAGAATTTTACTTCGGTAGACGCTAATCTTTATACTATCAAAAAGTGACTTGATGTTTGAAACCCAGACTTGAGAACTTTAATGATGATCTGCTGAGCCTGTTCAGAATCCAAAACTGTAAGGAACCACCATTACTCTCTGACCAGAATGTATATTCTGTTCATTTTGGGCATCTTGAAAGCCAATATGATACAGCTCTATCTGCGGGCCTTTAGTTTTAGAGGACACGCTGTTTGGATTTTCACAGATACTGGATTTTTTTACAGCACTGATACTCGTATCCCCAAGTGCTTGAAGTGAATAGTAACGATACAAAAGTGAATAGTAATGACACCAGGCATTTTCAGGCACTTGTGGGAATAAAATGTGGTCTTTGAAGATATGCTAGACTGGAGGCTTCTCCCCCTTCATTTCATCCATAGTTTTCATGAATTTGCTCTACATGTAAACACCATTTTACAATGCTGAAACATTGAAGTTAACTGGCCGCCACGATATGGTGCATGTGTCAATAAGAACTGCTATTTCTCTTGCTTAAATTTCCAGTTCCATAGTTCCTTTACCTCTTGCAGATGCCAAAAGAGCTAGTGAGGGCTAAAGTCAAATCACCTATTTTAAAAACAATGTTAACAACTAACTACTCTAATCAGAAACAAGTATCTTAAGCTTCTGAAGAGACAAATCAACTGAATGTTATAATATTTTAATGAATGATGAACTGATAATTCTATGAAATATCATCCTTAAACCATAGCAGACTCCTGAAGCACAACTGTTAAAAAGCGTGTGTGAATTCCAATATAGGAAACATCACAATAAAGCATGCTAAGTTAAAAAGGATCTTCCCTTTAACAAACCGTGGAGTCAGCCTTACCTGGACATTAACATCAAGAGGATAGAAATAACATTACGAACTTTCTAAGGCAGCGTCTGCTCGAAACGGCCAAGTACACTGGCAAGGACAGTTTAGCTCTGGAATTTGGGATTGCCTTTTGTTAGTCATGCATTATCCTACTTACCTCTGAGGACAGACCTTTAAATTTCAGAAAGTGTTGCGATGCATTACTGTACCCGTTATCAAAAGTCTTTGGCAGAAATATCATTTATCCTTGTGGTAATGAACAGATTTATAACATTCTGGTATCACCATTCCTGAAAAAGCACATTGATTTGAATGCTTCTTCCACAAACATAGTGAATAGTTCACGAAGGCACATGGATGTAGAATACTATGGAGAGATATTGCTGGTGAATGACAGAACGTCTGGTTGATTTACAGGAAACCCCAAGTGCGCGTATGAATAGGTTAGGTTTAGATTGACGAGCAAATGTGTAACCAGACTTCTGGCTGACAAATGGTAGAGCTATGCCAGCACATTAGCCACTCTGGAGAGAGACCAAAAGTAAGGCAGGAGGATCAAGTTCATTCCATAAAGGATATTCAAACCTCATGGATGGCAGGGTGGCTGGGATACTAAACACATATAGATTTTAATGCCCCAAAATAGAACTGGGAAAATTTAGAGTTGAACTGGCACCCAAGCTGAAGACCAAACTCCTATCAAATTTCCCTGTATTGACTCACAGACACAGAGACCAGACTTGTGGTTGCTAAGGGGGTAGGCAGATGGAAGAGGAGAGGATTGGAAGTTTGGGGTTAGCAGATGCAATCTATTATATACGGAACAGATAAACAATAAGGTTCTACTATATAGCACAGGGAGCTGTATTCAATATCCTGTAATAAACCATAATGGAAAATGAAAAAAAATATATAAATCACTTTTCTGTACACCAGAAGATAACACAGCATTGTAAATCCACTATGCTTCAATAAAAATAAACTAAATTTTTTTTCTATATTGTGTATATTTATATTTACACTCCAGAAAAATTGTGGTATTTTTCGAGATGAGTCGTATTTTATTGGCAGTCTTAAAGTTGCTAGCCGCTAGAAATGGCTGGTTTGGGTAAACTAGAAAATAAAAACTGATGAATTAGTATCAGAAATGGTGCCAAGCACTAAATGATTTAGATTGGATTTGATTTATTCTGGTTGGGCACAAGAGTTCAAACACAGCCATACAGCTCTTGTGAAGAAGGATGAAGCATCTGGACCACATTCTTCCTTCGTAGCTGAGCTGACTATTCAGGGCTTTGGGTATGCCTTCAAGAACAGCAGTAGGATTGTAGGGGCAGATCCTGTTCATTGAGTCCCTGTGGCCTGTCCAACACTTGAGGTCATTATACTGTCCAACACTGTGGGTTTATGATCTGGCTTTATAGATGACCCTGATGTTCAGAGAGATGACTTGCCCAGGGTCACACACTGGCCAGTGACAGTTCAGATTTAGACTCTGGTCTGACTCCAAAGCACTTACCATCATGCTACACCACTTCCTGAACGTCTGAAGAACAGTTCTGGTGGCGGTCAGGCATATCACAAGCCCTGTCATATTTGTGTAGAAGCCAGATGCAATGGACATGAACTTGGGAAAACTCCCGGAAGTGGTGAGGGAAAGGGAAGCCTGGTGTGCTGTAGTCCATGTGGTTGAGAAGAGTTGGACATGACTTGGCAACTGAAGAACAGCAACAGAGCTGCAGAGAGCCAGGGGACTTGGGGCTGAATTCTGACTGCATTATTTCCTGGCTGTGTGATCGCAAAAAAAAAATCCTAACCTGTCTGAACTGTCTCCTGTGTATATCTTGTGGGTGGAGGAATATCAGTACTGTTCATTTCTAACTCTCTGTGATCCCACGAGCCTTCAAGGGGCTTTTCCTTCCCTATAATTGAGGTCAGTGTTCATTCTTTTGCTCTTTAGGTGAGCTCAGGTGTGAGGAAACATTTCTATTTGAAATGAAAGGACTGAGTTAATTTCTGCCCTAGAGATGTTATTCCTTCTCTGCAAAAGTCATTTCCTCTGTGGGTTGCCCCAACACACGCTAGCATCCATTTCCCGAGTGGACAACTCCACTGTATGCTGAGCGTGGTGCTCTGTTTCCAAGTGAGGCATAGAAAGGCCTGTAGGACATGCTAGAAACCCAAAATGATATTTTATAATGTGATTACAAAAGAAAACCACTAAAGATGTCTCTCATCTGAAGGCAATAAATATTACTTCCTGGGTCAGAGAACCAAATATTCACGGAGTTGCCTCTTTTGGATGCTCTTCTTCTATTTCTAATTAATTAGGTTAGAGGTTTTATTTATTGTATCCTCTCCTCATGCTTAACTCACAATGATAATGCTGATGAACTTGCACTGAAATCTTTTTTCTACAATGAAAACGTCCCTGCACACTCCTTGCTGGGCTTGCCACCCATTTTCCTGTTGATAGAAACATACACACTAGCTCCCCGTCCATGAGCAGTCACCATTCGCTGCTCACTGCTTGGCATTCTTCAGGATCAAGTGACATAAGCCCAGCTGTATGTGGGGAGCACTGCTGAAAAATTCCTTTGATGTTGTGCCTTGTGACACTCAATGACTAAATCTAAGCTTTTGCTTTTTGACCAAATGCCAAATGTGCTAGATCCTGAATATCTATGATCTTACAGATAGCTGGGTGAAAAAATAAGAATAGACCATCAGAAAAAAGTATTTCAAACTATTTTGCAGTGCTAATTAAGGTGAACTTTGATTAATTGGAGAGTTGGTTGTAACAAGTATTCTAGGTAATTAGGAGCTAAGGCATAATGCTTAAGAAATTCACTTACTATATACAGTATCATATATGTATAAGATATTAGGAATGCAAAAAGAGTCAAAAGTCCATATAGTGGTTTTATTCAAAGCATCTTCTGGTTTTATTTTACCCATTATTGTTGGAAATCTTGTCCTATTTCTTTCCAGTCCTTTTTAATGCTTATTTTTCTTGGTACAAATGATTCTGCATATAATCACACAAAATGTGTATTTTGAATCCATTTCTATTCATTTAACACTATAAGAATTTAAGCATCTTCTAAGCATCTAAATTTCATTATTTACTTAAAATTTAGGTTGTTTCCACTTGCTTTCCATGACGAAAATATACCATGAAAAAATACTTTTACACATGAAGATTCACCCCCTTTTTTAAAAAATATTTTCAATGACAAATTCATATGTGGAATAATTGGATCAAAGAAAATAGCGTTATCTACTCAGTGTTATCAGTATGCATTGCACCTACTTTCCAAAGGAGCTATACTAGTCTATGCTTGCATATACCAATCAATGCTTGCATTGTTTGACTTTAAGTCTCTCCTTACTGTCTCCATAATTATTGGGCTTCTATTTGTTCACATTTTTTGCCTTTATAACAGGAAAAATACTTTTGAATAAAAAATAAATGTAACACCCATTATGTACTGAATTCACATAACAACCTTGCAAAGTCAACAGCCTACAGATGAACAGGTACCAGGACAGATTAAATGGCTTGCCAAGTGGGTACAATATTATCAGAGCTGGAACTTGATCTTGCCTCTTTTGAGTATAGACCTATTGTGTGCTTCATTCTACTACAACTCTCCCTTAAATAACCAGGTAGGTCTGGGCTAATGCGACCTCCAAGAGAAACTTGGAGAGGCTCCGTGGTTGGTGTGTATAATGCTGGAATTGATTCCAAATGGCTTTGTTCCCTTAAAAATAAACCATTATCTGAAACAGAGTGAGGTTTTGATTAACTTCCGCGTGCTGTTTCACCCTTCCACATTAAAGAGATTAAACAAGAAGAAGAATGCTTTCAATAGTGCCCAATGTTGGAATATTTTACTAAACTCAGATATACACGAGTAACACCAGTGGAAGTTGTTCATGTGTATATGAGACGGAATGTGGCCTTTTGACTTCAGTCTATTAAACACAAGGAAATTCATAGTTAAAATTCCACTCTTAGCTCTCCAGGCAAGATAGGTATGGCCCTGGCCACAAAACATGAAGGACAAGGCTGCCACAAGGCCCAGGAATCTGTTAGCATCATAGAGTAGGGCAGGCAAATCTCAACAAATCAAGGTCTCACCTTCATTCTTCAAAAAGCCCGCTGGATGAAAGTGTGTGCTTCATCCTTTAACGTGAGAAATCTAGTTTTGCTGGAGCATGGTGTTTGGAGAAAATGACAAATGCTTCCTGGTAGGAGGGAGTTTGGATGCCCCAGGTACCCATTGGGAAAGTCATCTGGGAAAAATAATTTGGGATCATGTGACCTTTTTATTCTTTGCAGGAGTGAAAAGAAGGAAAACCTAGTTGGGAGGCCATAGTCATGGAATACNTCTGAACTGTCTCCTGTGTATATCTTGTGGGTGGAGGAATATCAGTACTGTTCATTTCTAACTCTCTGTGATCCCATGAGCCTTCAAGGGGCTTTTCCTTCCCTATAATTGAGGTCAGTGTTCATTCTTTTGCTCTTTTGAGCTCAGGTGTGAGGAAACATTTCTATTTGAAATGAAAGGACTGAGTTAATTTCTGCCCTAGAGATGTTATTCCTTCTCTGCAAAAGTCATTTCCTCTGTGGGTTGCCCCAACACACGCTAGCATCCATTTCCCGAGTGGACAACTCCACTGTATGCTGAGCGTGGTGCTCTGTTTCCAAGTGAGGCATAGAAAGGCCTGTAGGACATGCTAGAAACCCAAAATGATATTTTATAATGTGATTACAAAAGAAAACCACTAAAGATGTCTCTCATCTGAAGGCAATAAATATTACTTCCTGGGTCAGAGAACCAAATATTCACGGAGTTGCCTCTTTTGGATGCTCTTCTTCTATTTCTAATTAATTAGGTTAGAGGTTTTATTTATTGTATCCTCTCCTTATGCTTAACTCATCAATGATAATGCTGATGAACTTGCACTGAAATCTTTTTTCTACAATGAAAACGTCCCTGCACACTCCTTGCTGGGCTTGCCACCCATTTTCCTGTTGATAGAAACATACACACTAGCTCCCCGTCCATGAGCAGTCACCATTCGCTGCTCACTGCTTGGCATTCTTCAGGATCAAGTGACATAAGCCCAGCTGTATGTGGGGAGCACTGCTGAAAAATTCCTTTGATGTTGTGCCTTGTGACACTCAATGACTAAATCTAAGCTTTTGCTTTTTGACCAAATGCCAAATGTGCTAGATCCTGAATATCTATGATCTTACAGATAGCTGGGTGAAAAAATAAGAATAGACCATCAGAAAAAAGTATTTCAAACTATTTTGCAGTGCTAATTAAGGTGAACTTTGATTAATTGGAGAGTTGGTTGTAACAAGTATTCTAGGTAATTAGGAGCTAAGGCATAACGCTTAAGAAATTCACTTACTATATACAGTATCATATATGTATAAGATATTAGGAATGCAAAAAGAGTCAAAAGTCCATATAGTGGTTTTATTCAAAGCATCTTCTGGTTTTATTTTACCCATTATTGTTGGAAATCTTGTCCTATTTCTTTCCAGTCCTTTTTAATGCTTATTTTTCTTGGTACAAATGATTCTGCATATAATCACACAAAATGTGTATTTTGAATCCATTTCTATTCATTTAACACTATAAGAATTTAAGCATCTTCTAAGCATCTAAATTTCATTATTTACTTAAAATTTAGGTTGTTTCCACTTGCTTTCCATGACGAAAATATACCATGAAAAAATACTTTTACACATGAAGATTCACCCCCTTTTTTAAAAAATATTTTCAATGACAAATTCATATGTGGAATAATTGGATCAAAGAAAATAGCGTTATCTACTCAGTGTTATCAGTATGCATTGCACCTACTTTCCAAAGGAGCTATACTAGTCTATGCTTGCATATACCAATCAATGCTTGCATTGTTTGACTTTAAGTCTCTCCTTACTGTCTCCATAATTATTGGGCTTCTATTTGTTCACATTTTTTGCCTTTATAACAGGAAAAATACTTTTGAATAAAAAATAAATGTAACACCCATTATGTACTGAATTCACATAACAACCTTGCAAAGTCAACAGCCTACAGATGAACAGGTACCAGGACAGATTAAATGGCTTGCCAAGTGGGTACAATATTATCAGAGCTGGAACTTGATCTTGCCTCTTTTGAGTATAGACCTATTGTGTGCTTCATTCTACTACAACTCTCCCTTAAATAACCAGGTAGGTCTGGGCTAATGCGACCTCCAAGAGAAACTTGGAGAGGCTCCGTGGTTGGTGTGTATAATGCTGGAATTGATTCCAAATGGCTTTGTTCCCTTAAAAATAAACCATTATCTGAAACAGAGTGAGGTTTTGATTAACTTCCGCGTGCTGTTTCACCCTTCCACATTAAAGAGATTAAACAAGAAGAAGAATGCTTTCAATAGTGCCCAATGTTGGAATATTTTACTAAACTCAGATATACACGAGTAACACCAGTGGAAGTTGTTCATGTGTATATGAGACGGAATGTGGCCTTTTGACTTCAGTCTATTAAACACAAGGAAATTCATAGTTAAAATTCCACTCTTAGCTCTCCAGGCAAGATAGGTATGGCCCTGGCCACAAAACATGAAGGACAAGGCTGCCACAAGGCCCAGGAATCTGTTAGCATCATAGAGTAGGGCAGGCAAATCTCAACAAATCAAGGTCTCACCTTCATTCTTCAAAAAGCCCGCTGGATGAAAGTGTGTGCTTCATCCTTTAACGTGAGAAATCTAGTTTTGCTGGAGCATGGTGTTTGGAGAAAATGACAAATGCTTCCTGGTAGGAGGGAGTTTGGATGCCCCAGGTACCCATTGGGAAAGTCATCTGGGAAAAATAATTTGGGATCATGTGACCTTTTTATTCTTTGCAGGAGTGAAAAGAAGGAAAACCTAGTTGGGAGGCCATAGTCATGGAATATGGTGGTGTCTGCCAGCCTTGCTTGGCTCCACCGAGCATGGCTCTGGGCAGAGTACTTGCCTTTTGATTCAGCCAGAGGTTCCTGGGTTTAGAAGGTCCCCTGTGAGTGGAGCAGGAGGCTGAATAGTAAAGTTTAGCAAAACTCAGGAATGAGCTCACCTTACTTAGATTACAAAATCCCATTAATTTCTACTCAGACCACAACTGAATGGACTTTAAAAACAAAGCTCAGGAACTTCCCCAGTGTTTTAGTGGTTGGAATCCATTTTCCAATGCAGGGGACTCGAGTTTGACCCTTGGTCAGGAAACTAAGATCCCACGTACTAGAGGGCACAAGAGAAGCCCTCAGGCCATAACAAAGACCCAGCGCAGTGAAAAAAAAATTTTTTTAATAAACTAAAAATAAAAATATACATTTAAAAAATGACAACAAATTCCCAGTATCTAAGTCACAAAGCTAACAACTCTGAATGTGGGTAGCAGAGAGAAGATCTTGTCACTATCACAGACTCCTTTGGATAATTGCAAAGAAGGATGGCTTCTTCAAGCATTCAGATAATCTCTCCTCTAGGAGCTTCTCTAGGGAGATGAAGCTGGTTGGTGCATCCTTCAGTGCTGAGAAGGCGATTTAGAATCACAGCTGGTAAAGAATCTGCCTTAGAATCACAGCTGGTAAAGAATCTGCCTGCAATGCAGGAGACTTCAATTCCTGGGTCAGGAAGGTCCCCTGGAGAAGGCAATGGCTACCCACTCCAGTGTTCTGGCCTGGAGAATTCCATGGATAGAGGAGCCTGCGGACTGCAGTCCTTAAGGTCTCAAAGAGTCGAACACGACTGAGCCACTTGCACTCAGTGTCTTTAAGGAGAAAAGCTGGGAACAGCAGGATGCCTTTGTAGGAATGCAGAGAAATGAACAGCTCTCCGGGTCCCAGGTTCCGTGACCAGATTTTAATTTTAATCAGTGAGGAATCCTGAAAAAAACAATAACAGAAAACAGCTGGGAAGCAGCATTGATTTCAAAGTCACGAAAGTGACATTCACTCCATCAACGTATTTTCATAGCCCCTGCCTGAAAGACCAGGTAATAAATATGCATATCGTCCAGAGCTCTGCCTGGAGCTGGGTTCTTGTTTTGCTGGTGGCATTTAAGAGAAGGCGTGCTGAGCTGAGTGCCAGGGGCATTTTCTTGTAGTCTACTCTAAACGGCTATTTTCTCTGACGTGACTAGGATGTTTTCTGTCACCTCCAAATATTAAACAGTATGATACCATTGTTTCCAAGGTTGGTGGCCTCTGTGACAGTCAAGCATGCAGGAAGATGCAGGTGGGGGTTGGAGGAGAGGACTGACTCCTTCCGCCCGGGCCAGGCCAGAAGGCGGAGCCAGAGAGGAGCCACTCTCCTCCTGTCTCCTGTTTTATTTGGAAGGCTTTCCTCTGCGTTTTTACTACTGGGTGGTCCTTGGGCCTCCCACCACATTCCAAGTATTTCCAGCCTCTCTGAGAGGTGGCAGCCCTTCCTCAGGAGCCAACCCCCTGGCTCGGGCGGGAGGCTGGGTGGCACTGGCGGGCCCTCGGGCACAGCATTCCTTTTTTGTGCTCTCCCCCTTGTCTGGCTTTGAAGTCAGCTGGAACAAGAGAGAATTGTGAGCCTGAAGTTCTAAGATTCCGGTACAGTGGGTTTTTCTTTTGCAGCCCTTTATGCTGGAATGCTCAGTGGTCTCCAACTTTTTGGATGACTCACCTGAATCAGTAAAAGACATTAAGCAGATTCTCCCAATACTGTTATTTATTTATGGCTAGGCATGTACCATTGAACTAATACCCTGTTTCTTAAAAACGTACAGAGAATGCTTCTTAAAGTGAAATAATATTAAGTTCTTTGTTTTCTTGATGGCACAAAAATCCTTTTTCCCCTTCCTTTGCTATTAACGGGCTTCTCAGGTGGCACTAGTGTAAAACCAAAAATAGATTTGAATCTTGTCTCTCGTTTTTCTGGGTTTTCAATTTTGTTTTCCTCTGCTGTTTGTCACTTTTGTGGATGTTTTGTGGGTAAGAATGTGTGTGTGTGGTTTAATTATATGAAAATTATACCGGGGGTTCAGTAACCAGTGGCTTGAAAATTAACTGAATTATGAAAGCTGAAATGTTGCTCAGAGCATCAGTTAATGACAAGGTCGCCGCCACTGTCATATTCAAAAGAAATGTCACACTTGAATGGGGCTGAGACGGCTGTGTTGTCCCAGGGTCCCAGGTAGAGACAATGAAACAAGGGCTCCTAGCATACTGTTTCATCCCATATTTGAATCTAATGCATTCTTCTTTCAGTTCATTTTGGTTCTGCTGGGTTCCCATAACATATGGAGTCCCAAGGTATTCTGCTCTAGCATAGAAGCTTTTGGGGCTGGGAATAACAGATCATGAATAGATTGGAAATTCTTTCTAAATGCCCCCTTGGGTGGTTGATGTAAAGGCTCATTGTGTATTGCTTCTACCTTTTACAAAAATCAAATATGTCTAGAATTATTTGAGTCCAACAGGCTCTATTAGGGATCTGAATGCCAGCATACCCCATACACTACCACATAAATGATGACAGATGTATGCCCCTGGTATCTCCTCCTATCTCCCCAGCTCTGGGCAACTGTAGTTAATTGAAAAAGAGGAAAGAGGAAATTGAGTTTGGGATGGAGTCAGTTGGAGATGAAGGGAAAATCTAAATAAAATACTTTGATGTTAAGCCTGTCCCAAACCAGTTGGCAGAGCTGACATAAGAACTACGTGGGGGCTGAAAGAGCAATGATTCTGCAGAGCAGTGAGCCAGAGAAGGAACATGAGTGATGGGTGGCTTAACCCCCAAGGAGATGAAGTGCATCTCAGCTTCTTTGGACTCCAGTGAACCCCCAAGAATCAGAATGGGGTTTCAGCACAGCAGGATGCAGGTGGCTGTCCTGTCACCCCAAATATTACAACCTCCTCCTCATCCAGCAGAAATACACTGAAGCCACTATTGTACATACATTGTTTGTTTTCTCTCCCTTTCTCTCAGAAGAGTTACCTAAGACATAAGCCTGGAATACATAAATGTGGCTATACTTTTCTTCTTTCAGTTTCTCTCTTTCCCACCTGGAGTCCAGATTCAATGCATCACTTTAAGGATCTTCAAAGGAAAAAAAAAAAAAAAGAAGAAGAAGACTAACAGCTACTGTTATCCTGTCACTGTGTTAAGTCCTTTACTTATAACATCTAATTTAATCTTCACAATAGCCCAGTGAGGTTAATACCACCCGGATTTTAGAGATGAGAAAATCAAAACTTGGAGAGGAAAAGGAAGTAGATAAAGATCGGCCAGTTAGAAAGCAGCTCAACCTGATATGGTCACAATCTGTCAGAAGCCAGAGTGTGTACATGAGCCCACTTGCAAGCCACTTCTAGGCAAATGGGGTCCATAGCTAGCAGAGCCTCAATCGCTGCTCTGCCCAGGACAGAGCTACTTCATACTTGTGTCCCAGTTTCCCACTCACTTGACATCTGCCCTGGGCAAGAGTTTCCTGGTTGGCTGATGTGGTCATGCTGCACTGCAAAGACCGCAGCTCACTGGTGCATGTGCTTAGTCGCTCAGTTATGTCTGACTCTTTCTGACTCTTTGGACTGTAGTCCAGCAGGCTCCTCTGTCCATGAAATTTTTCAGGCAAGAATACCCGAATGGGTTGCCATTTCCTTTTCCAGGGATCTTCCCAACCCAGGGACTGAACCCGCATCTCCTGTGTCTCCTGCATTGCAGATGGATTCTTTACCCACTGAGCCATTAGGGAAGAGCCTCACTGGTATACTGACCAGGCTTATTCCACTGTGGTTCCAGGAGCTGGAATAGAGCTTCAGCTGTCACCCCAGGTGTCCAGGGCAGTGACAGTGGCAGTCAGGAAGGTGGGATACCTGTCCCAGGCTAAGTGCTGAGTGCCCTCAAGACAACAGGAGGTGTGTAACATCTTTCTCTTCTCCCTGTGTTTATTAGCTCAACTTCTCTAGAAATCAGAGAAGGTAAAAGAAGGGAGCAGGGAACCTTTAGTTGAAAATTAATCAATAATTCTGTCTAATTAGATAACTAAATAGTGCACTGCAATTTTCTCTGATTATTCATCCTGAAACAATAACAAGCTGCGGAAGGATATTACTCAATGTTTGTAGTTAGCAGAATGAGAGAAGCTGCAAGGAACATTTTGCAACTCAATCTAAGGGAGAAAAATGTATAGACCACTAAAGAAGATCTGTCTCAATCTTTGGGCATGAAATAAGAAAAGCATGGGATATACATATTGCTCAAGAAATGTAGCTTCAGGAAAGAAAGGAATAAAATATTGACCGGAAATTCCATAAGTCTAATTCTGATGATACCAGTGTCACGGTAATCCTGCATATATGATTGACCCTGTAGGACAATCATCCTGTGTGTGCTGTCCCAGAGACATAGGAGGCTTTGATCTAGTGTTCCCACTCCTCAGCAAAAGACCTCCTCCAAGTTGACCATTTTATGGAGTGAGAGAAAGGCAAGGCTGCCCACTGACTCAGCGTGGAAGTGAAATGCGTCACTTCCTCTCACAGTTCATTGGTCAAAATTTGTCATGTGGTCCTGTCTAATAGCCAGAGTGCTGAGAACTAGTCATCCATGTGCTATTAGTAAGCCTGTTTAATACCTATTGCTGCTGCTAAGTCGCTTCAGTCGTGTCCGACTCTGTGCGACCCCATAGACAGCAGCCCACCAGGCTCCCCCGTCCCTGGAATTCTCCAGGCAAGAACACTGGAGTGGGTTGCCATTTCCTTCTCCAATGCATGAAAGTGAAAAGTGAAAGTGAAGTCGCTCAGTCGCTCAGGCAAGAGTACTGGAGTGGGGTGCCATTACACATTCTAAAAGTATTGTTATCTTTGATTTTATTGCAGATGAGGAAACTGAGGCTTAAAAAATGAGTAAAATAACTTGCCCAAGACCACACAACATTGTTGTTGTTCAGTCACTAAGTCATGTGTTACTCTTTGTGACCCCATAGACTGCAGCACACCAGGCTTCCTTGTCCTTCACTATTTCACAGTATTTGCTCAAACTTATGTCCATTGAGTCAGTGATGCCATCCAACCATCTCATTCTCTGTCATCCCCTTCTCCTGCACTCAATCTTTCCCAGCGTCAGGGTATTTTCCAATGAGTCAGCTCTTCACATCAGGTGGCCAAAGTATTGCACACACACATTAATAGCCAAGCTTTTAATCCAGACTCTCCACCTCTCTATTTCTTGGTATCACCAGATCTCATTTTTACCATGGGATCTGTGTAACAAGCTCCTTTATACCCTCCCTCACCCATGAAGAAACTGTTTAGAGAAGAGACCAAAAAATCTCATAGAAGGAATAGTTTCTACAATCCTTTTCCTCCTTTGTAGGCTGTGCCCGCTTTACTTTTCACCAACACTTAATGTACATTGACCTTAAAAGAGAGAAGAAAAATATCTACTCCCCCCTACCCCGGCCCATAGCAAGCACAGACTAGTGATGCCCTTCTGCTGTTTTGCAGAATAGAGAGAAAACAATGGGTCTCTGTATAGTGAGTTCTAAGTCTTTTATCTTTCTACAGATTCAACCACAGTATTGATTCTTTATTGACCTAAACTGTCCTAAGCATGGCTGTGGTTTTTTCTCATATAGTGTATGGGAGAGTTAAGGCAGATACTACTTTAATATTGATTTTTGTGAAAAAGGTGCAGGAAAGAGGGCAATTTGTGTCTGCAGTAGCTCTTCACTATAAAAGATACCATTGTTAGGAGCTTATAGCATTATATCAAGGGTCTTAATCTGTAGCAATCTTTTTTTACAACTTAGAAATAGGCTTGGGCAAATGTGTTATTGGTGTTAATGATATTTTGAAGTGAAGCAAATTTGTCAGCCTTTCTAAGTAAACTGCTCAACTTAACTATTTGAGGACTTGACAGGTTGACTCTGAGTATGCAGAAATCCTACAGTTTATTTATTTATTTGAAAGTCCTTTGGAAAGAACATTTTGTGATATAAACAATGACAACAATGTTGTTCAGTGAGTCTTTGAGAAATGAGAATTATTGTTTATGGTTGAAATAAGCTACATATCTCTCTCTCTATGAGAACAGATCTTCTTATTGTAAAAATCACAGTGTTCTGGGTTCTGGAGTTTTGTGTTTGAAGAGAGAGGAGGAGGGGGAAAAAATCACTCAAGAGAAGGTAATTTTATTGGCCAGAGTAGAATAACCATTGGACTTGTGGGTAGAGTTTTCATATTTTTGAATGAATAAGTATTTTTAGAAACAGATTCTATTGTATGATACAAAAGCTTCTGAAAATGTTTCAAAAATGCCCCAAAAGATGATGGCTTTTCTGAATCTGACCAGCTTAATTTGTTTTATTTTTAGCAAGTGCACTAATTCAGCCACTACAATGTGGTTTTATTTTCTTCCATTCACATGGGAACAGCCAAAACATCAGTGAGAAATATTTATGATGTGTCTCCTGCACACAGAACATTCCCGAGGACACTGGCCATAGAAGAACACAAGACAGTGATGATTTAGAGGCATGGCCCCAGGTAATGATGACCAGTGATTGGTATTTTATTCCAAGGCACTAAGCTCTTGGCGGGTGTGGCAAGTCTTCTGTTAACTTATTTTTAAAATCTTAGAGGGTGGAGTCCTCCCTCAGCCATTGGGTAAATGTTATATGACAGCTCCCAAGGTTACAAAGATCTAGTACTTCTCAAGTTGCTGCAAACTACCATCCTTATAGGAGTTTATACAGTTTAATGATATTAAAATGATGACTCCTGTTGATGAATGCTGTATAAGGGAGCTTTAGCACTCTTGCTACTGGGGAAAATTCATCTCTTGGGTCTGATTCTTGCAGGCAGATGCCAAGATGTATCAAATATTCAAATTATCACTTCCTTGTAACACCTGGTTTGTGTTTAAAACCCCAAGAAATTCCAAAATAACACCTGCTCTTCAGATCATTAGTTGATATTTTAAACATTTTTCTTTTATCTAATGCTGTTGTTTAGAAATGTATAGTATTGGGACTCCATTGGGCTGCCTTATATATATTAAAATATCATAGTGCCTCTACAGGTTATATAAGAAGTCCAGAACAGGGACCATTCCAGAAGGAATAGAAGGACTGGTGATTTGATAACCCCCCTTAATCATCTTTTCTTTCTTCTATTTCATTTTAAATCCCATATTGAGTTACCTGACAAAATTTTTAAATGTGCAAAAAAAAAAAAGTCCCATATCGATTGATCTTTGATAAAAGAGTAAATTATACTTACAGTTCATAAATATATTGCAGAGCAAACACATGCACAGACGCCACAGACACACACACACACATAGATACACACCCCCTCACACATTATGTCGCTTGAAAGCTGAACGGTCTTGAAAATAAACATAGGCTCATTGGGCCAGGCTCTTAAAGAAATCAGACACTAAGATACCGTAAGTTTTTATATCCTTTTCTGCTACCCACAATTCTCTTTTTAAAAAGCATTTACTAAAATTTCTACTTTGGGGAAACTTGGACGGTTAAGTTGAGGAAAGTAGAAGCCAAATCTTATGGCTTCAATGCTGAGGTTAACTGGAAGCACTGAATGGCCAGCTGGGGAGATCTCCATCTCTATTGAATTTCTGAGCTTAGGAAGTGAGGGGATGGCTGATGGAACAAATACAAATTTCTGGTATGTCTTGTTCAAATGTGATCTCAGTGAATAAGTGGTGTGCCTTTCCCCCCAAAAGTTTAGACAGTAGTGGAATAACTGGAGCCTGAGAGTCAGTGACAGGAGGCTGTCACCAGGATCCAAAATCATCATAAAATTTGGAGCTCAGGGACATTCAGGCCTGCAAGTTTCCTTTAAAAAAATCCATGTTCCTCCACTGCACATATTCTTGTTTTAGAAATAAATATTTAATAGCAGCATCGTGATATTAAATAGAAGTACCTTTTTTTTTTGTTGCAAATATCTGCATTTGATTTTAAGAAAGTTATTTAAATGAAGAAAAGAACACTGTTCTGAGAGCCAAAGATAATTTTAAAAAGAGAAAGTTTATACCAAACACATTTATGAATTTAGATGAATAAATACAATATTTCTAAAACAGAGTACACCATTAACAGGTGAGATTTATTCTAAAAATGCAGGGATATTTCAGGTTTTTTCAGAGTACTATATTTTATCACATTAATAGAAAAATCAGAATCATCATAATAGATGACAGTAAGACATTTGGTAAAATTTAAAATTCACTCACTGCATACATTCTTAACAATACCCATCGAGGGAATGGGGGCAAGAGATGAAGAATACTCTTGCCTCTTACAGTACATTTTGAAATCTTAGGAAGCATTATTGGTTATCACAATGATCTTGGCCAAGGCTTCTAGGTAATGCAAAATGAATTCTCCTCTCTCCTACAAAACTCTAAAATTCCCAAAACAACTGCCTGTAAGTCTGCAACTAATCCCACCTAGAACAAATTCAACTTTAACTCTTACATATTTGGCACAATTTCAACATACACTGGCTTTTTCCAGAGTGTTATCACTCTGTAAGTCAAAGGAAGGCACACTTTGTTTCACTGGGAGTGATGCCAGGGAATTGTTTACCATTTTGGACAGTCACATCACTGACCACCCTATGGTGCTGGATTCACCACTTAATTCACCTGTACTTTTCTGTCTGCATTTATAGCTATTTGACATGCACAGTGGGTCTATATAATTTCAAACATTTGATTGCCCTATGATAACATATAACAAAATATGTTTCAGGAAAGAATTATTGAGTCTGATCACATTGGGAACTACTAAAAATACATACATACATATATTAAAATAGTTCAGCTTATCTGTATACTATTTTAGTTTTGAATAGTTACCTTTAATCTTTTTCCTCATACTTGATCACTTCTAATTTCTGACTTGACTCTCTTTTTCATTCTTTAGACTAGGTGCTCAATACCCTTTTCCTGGCCTCAACCTGGCTACGGTGCCCTAGTCAACCTTACATAAACTTCTTTCTCAAATGAACCCAACTATGGTACCAACATCAGTTTGTCTCCACCCTAGAGCTAGAGGAAACGGTGATGCTAGGATTCAACTTGCTTGTTTGAAGACAGTTAAACTCAGAGTATTTGTTTAAGACATGTCAAAGTTTGTACTGTTTTCATAGAGAACCCGAGGCAAATAAAATTGTGCCCCGAGAACTAATTCTTCCAATTTCCACATAAGGACTGGAGCCCTGTTCAGCAAAGTTACCTTCAAGAGACTTAATGGCTCCTAGGCTTATAAGACTGAACTGTGATATGATTGACATCTTCTTTTTTTCAGAAATGCTAATAAGCATAATCGAAAGCTTTGTAGAAGAAATGTTGACAGTAATCTTCCAAGTTCCATCTAGGACTGAGGAAGTGTAGGCTGTTAGGCTTTGAATGTTCAAGTCCTGTGAGCAAGATTATCTCTATTAGAGACGGATGAGTCTAGCTAAGCCTCATGCTTCTAACCTCTAGTTCACCTCATTAACTTCCTTGCTGTGAGTCCATGCTTACCATAGTTAGATTTGGTTCTATAAGCAGGAAATAGGATGGTTACATGGGCAACATCTAGGTTGTCTCATTATTTTTATTGTAAATAAATTCATTGGCAATCTTTAAATTTAAAAAAAAAGTAAATTTCTGCTTGTGGTCTGGCTTTTTCAAGTAGCTTGACTGCAGACTACAGAGAGGGAATGTCCTAACCATGCTGGGGCAATGACTTCTCTTCCAAGCAACCAGCATTTTCCACCACATTAACATTCTGGTTTTACTCATCAGTTTCTCTGGGGTTAACTTATACCTAGTTGGTTGGCCAAAAAGGTCGCTTGAGTTTTACATACCAACTTATGGAAAAATCCAGCCCATTATGGGTGCTCGTTAGTTAGGCTTCTGATCCTGCAGATCTGAGACAGGTGGTATGAGCAGAAATTTCCCCCCAGAATGTAAACCCCATGTGGGCAGGGATTATTGTTTGTTTTATTCACTGTATTCTTCCCAGAGCCTAAGAACATAGATGCATATTTCTCTGGAGGAGAGAGATGTCTAGCTCTTCCCCAGGGGGATGCTCCATCCCCTCCCACACACACAGCGTCACCACTGGTGTCAGTCACATCTATTTCCCTGCAGTTGTTAACACAGCTTGGACTAGGTGTCCTGACTTTGTCTTCCTTCCCTTTATGAGACTATAGCATCAGCAGGAAAGGGAGTGAATATCCCCATGCAGACTTGTTCAGGTTCGGAAATGATAAACAAGGATAGGGCTTAAATGAGTTGTTTTTGTGTGTATGATTTGTCTTCTGGCAGAACTGAAGAATGAGAGGAAAGGGAAGAAAAACAAAGATATTAATAGAAGTTTACTTTTTCATTCATAGTACTTCTATTACCTTTCATATTGTATTTAGCAGGTAAAAACATGAATCATTTAGGCTGAACTTTATGAAATTAAAATTTAGGAAGGAAGATAAAAGGTGCCAGTTTGATTTGGTAATATATCATCATCAACAAAATGGTGGGGACCTGGAATAATGACTATGGCTTGAGGAAGGAATGAGAGGATAGATCATTTTTCCTGGAAAATTGAGTCTGAAGGAAAGGAGAGAAGGCTTCCCAGGTCATGCTAGTGGTAAAGAACCCACTTGCCAATACAGGAGACATAAGAGACAGGATCCAGGGTTTGATCCCTGGATCAGGAAGATCCCATGGAGGAAGACATGGCAACCTACTCCAGTGTTCTTGGCTGGAGAATCCCATGGACAGGGTAGCCAGGAGGGCTACAGTCCATAGGGTCAGACACGACTGAAGCGACTTTAGCACGCACATGGCTAGAGGAAAGCTCATAGTCAAAAGAGGCTCATATTTGTTTTTAAGATAGGACATACTTGAGTACATTTGAGCCTCTAGTCTAGACAAAGAGCCATTAGAGAGTTTCAAATTGACCATACCGTGGAAAGGGACTAATAGATGAATTAAGATTCTGAATGAGATGGTAGAGGGGAATATCCAGAATGAAGACTCTTCCCAAAGAACTGAGAGGTGGTTTCTGAAGACACTTGCAGCTTCTGTTATAAATTAGCAATCTCACAAGAACTCTCTTGAAAATAGAGATCTTTGACAATATTGCAAAGAAGTTCGTACTAGAGCTCTGAAGATACCTAGAGTTCAATCTAAAGTTATTACATAACTTCTCCCAGATACACAGCTGACTCCTACTTGAACTAGTTCATGATATCTAGAGAACTAATAGAGGAAAAACGATACTGTTCTTACTTCTTTAGAACAACCTTATAAGCAGAACTGTTTTATAATAAGTTACTCTCTTGACATCAGTCCATTGCACCATGGTGCTTCTGTTTGCTGCAGTATGGTGAAAAGGAAGTCCTTAGACTTGGTTGCAAAAGGGTACAAGCATCATAATAGATGAACCTCTGCATGCAGAATAATCAGAGACCCCACACAAAACTAACAGAAATCAGAAATGACACCCAGGTAAGTCTCTCAGGTAAGTCCTTAACAATTTGAGTATATAACCACTTAAATTCTTCTTCTTCTTTTTTTTTTTAAATGACAGATTCTCAATACTTACATGTCAAGGATGGGATGAAGGAAGAGTTCAAACATGTCTACTCAGTGAACATCTCCAATCTGAATATAAATAAACAAATACAGGGATGCAAATGTCAATCATCACATAGAAAACTCTCATCAGTTCACTCCAACCAGCTTTTCTGTAAATAAGTTCTCTAACACAGCATCAAACATTGGCAGGCCTTTAGTTTATGGAGACAGTTCTAGCAATAGTCCTCATCTTCAGCACACGCGCCTTTCCATTAATAGAAATCTACAGAAGACTCACTTGGAAAAATCACTTGCCTTCATTCTTTAATGATAGAATTGCTAGCACAAGCATGGACATTTCTGCCCACAAAATATATTTCACCCACCTAAAAGGATAATATTTTTAAAATTTTGAGTAAAAATAGCTTGCTAAAGTAGGTGATTTTACCTTTATTTTTTTAATATAATTTTTTTATTTTAATTGGAGGTTAATTACTTTACAATATTGTATTGTTTTTGCCATACATCAACATGAATCCACCACAGGTATACACGTGTTCCCCATCCTGAACCCCGCTCCCTCCTCCTTCCCCATAATGAAAATAGAGTAAATCTAGGGAAAGAAAAACATACATAATCCTAACACTCAGAGGCCTAAGATATCTCATTTCCTTCCAGTTTCTTTTCCATGAATTTTGTACATTGTTGATATCATGTTACATAGCAATTTAGTGTTCTGATTTTCTCATATAACATGACAGCATTTCTCTTATTATTCCAATTTTTTCGGAAACATATTTAACAAATGTGAAAGAACCCATTGCATATATTAGACTGAATTATACAAAACTGCTTGTTATTTAACCTTTTTATTTTTAGACCTCTTTAATTGGCAATTCATAGAGTTCAGCTTATGTATAAAAGAATTTGCCTATCATTTCTCTATTAATGTGATGGATGATTTGGTTGTTTCTTGTTTATTTTTCATTATTAAAAACACATGAAATGAATGTCTTCTTGCATACATCTTTATTAACATATTTGACAATTTCCAGAGACTAGATTCCTAGTTGGAGAAGGCAATGGCACCCCACTCCAGTACTCTTGCCTGGAGAACCCCATGGACAGAGGAGCCTGGTGGGCTGCAGTCCATGGGGTCACTATGAGTCGGACACGACTGAATGACTTCACTTTCGCTTTTCACTTTCATGCATTGGAGAAGGAAATGGCAACCCACTCCAGTGTTCTTGCCTGGAGAATCCCAGGGACGGGGGAGCCTGGTGGGCTGCCGTGTATGGGGTCGCATAGAATCGGACACGACTGAAACAACTTAGCAGCAGCAGCAGATTCCTAATAGTGATGTAATTTAGATGAGAATAAACATCTTTATGGTATTCTAACTTCTATTAGAAAAGTCCTTCCTGAAATATTGAGCAAAATTAACTCCAATAAACAAAATATGAGAAAACTTGTTTATCTACATGCTATCAGCACTGAACTTTTTAT
>SJYX01002775.1:0-16256 GCA_006410675.1 Oreotragus oreotragus | reverse complement strand
CAACTCTTTGCGACCCCATGGACTGTAGGGGTTCTGTGTAGGGGTTCTGAGCCTCCAGGCTCTTGTGTTCATGGGACTCTCCAGGCAAGAATACTCAGGTGGGCTGCCATGTCCTTCTCCAAGGGATCTTCTAACCCAGGGATCAAACCTGGGTCTCCTGCATTGCAGGTGGATTCTTTACCATCTGAGCAACCAGGAAAGCTGTATAATACAAAAAATTACGGCCCAAAGATCAAATGTGGGAGAGAGCAAATTAGCCAAGGTGGCGTGTTCAGTCTCTCTCACGTTTCCTGAATGGTGAATGTGGAATAGCTGACATCATCTGTATTGCTGTGCATGCATGTCACGAGGTACTCACTTGGTCATGCGTTGTGTGTGGTATGCAGATGTGTGAGTTCCACCCATAAAGCGGGGGGAGTTGCTGCTACCTCAGGGCTGTGTCCATCGGGTCAGCCACAGGAGGGGAGAACTGTGGTATGGCTGCTGCACCAGCAAAGAGAGAGGCTGTGTTACGGTTGCTGTGCCAGCCAGGAGAGTATAAATGTGTCTTCAGTTCCTCCTTGGGGAGGAGTCTCCTTCCAGCTGTGGGGCTCTTGGCTCTAGTCTCCTTCCAGCTTCTTAGCTCACCCTTGCCCACCCTAGGTTCAATGAGCAGTGTGCACAGCAAGATACAGAAGAAAACTGGCATCACAAGCAAGATGACCAGTGATACATCAAGCAACACATAATTTAATAAATATTGAGAAGAATATGAGTTAATAATATAAATTCTACCCAGCATTTGCGGGGAAGGCAATGGCACCCCACCCCGGTACTCTTGCCTGGAAAATCCCATGGACGGAGTAGCCTGGTGGGCTGCAGTCCATGGGGTCGCTAACAGTCGGACAGACTGAGCGACTTCATTTTCACTTTTCTCTTTCATGCATTGGAGAAGGAAATGGCAACCCACTCCAGTGTTCTTGCCTGGAGAGTCCCAGGGATGGGGGAGCCTGGTGGGCTGCCGTCTATGGGGTCACACAGAGTCGGACACAACTGAAGTGACTTAGCAGCAGCAGCAGCATCCAGCATTTGCTCTTGTGTAAGTATAAGATTATCATACAGAAAACTTGTTCTATTAAAAGTATCTTCTAGAAAGGGAAGAAACTATAAAAGAAATAACCTATGTTAGAGATTTAGTTATGTGCCCTCCTTTTACAAATTAGTGACTGAGACTCAATAAGTAACTTGTCCAAGACACATCTTAATGGTAGAACCAGGACTGATTTCTGAACTTGACTTCTATTCTGGGATCTTGTTTACCATATCTATGTTCTCTCAGTTTATGACTTAATCACATTATTTATTCACTACATTTTTGCTTTAAATTTGGAATGTTAAGAAGTGATGAAATGTCTTCTACCCAACAACTCTCTAGTTTTTCTCAAAAATGAGCATAACAAAGACAGGATGAAGTTCATAACATTAGAACACTTTCTTAGCTTCATTAAAGTAAGAATTTTACACAAGAATAAGTTCTCTTTACATATAATTTGGTTTGGCCAAAAAAAAACCTTATGTAAAAGTCACAAACTTTAAAACCTCTCTAATTTATATAATAACTTCATATGTTGTGAAATGGTTTTCTATAATTTTCTTCAGATAGCCAGTTTTCCTGTTTTAGCTGCTTTATAAGAGCTTCCAAAGACTTCAATCTCCCTAGAGTTTGGTGTTCTTGTAACTCAAGGAGTTATCTTTGAATGTAGTTTAGACTTTCTGCCAAGGATATTCCTTATTTACATTGGTCTGCAGTACAAATGCTCAATCTGTAAAACATCTGTCTCAAAATCTATATCTTTGTTTGAGTCTTCAATGTCAAGGTCTTTAATGTCCATTTCCACTGTTTCCACTGTTTCTTGGGCAGGTATAAAAGAATTAATTGTAGGTTTTATACAAAAATTATAATAACAGATTCTTTATCTGTTTAATTCTTCACTGTTGGAGTAATTGTGCTGAATATGAATGGATTTTCCTGTGCTGACTTAATTTCCACAGAATCATTTGTGAAGTATGGGTTAGCAAGATAATTGGTAATTATCTCAAGCACTTCTTGGGTTTCCAAAGGCTGCTGAATACCCTCTGAATTTGAAGTTATTAAAGTAATAGCCGTAGAATTTAGATTCTCAAAAAATGTGTGCAAACCACCTATATCCATGTCATGGTTAACTAACATTTCCAAGGTGGATTCTGGTTTTCTGGTATCTTATTTAACTGGACTAAGAGTTAGTATGTTATTTTGTACACTTTCTGGTTTTGGATCTGGCAGCTTTACCAAGGCAGATGATTTGAGTAATTCTGCATGTTCAGGAAGGACATCTTAACTGGATGCTTATTTGGCTCATTTGATGCAAAAGATTCTTCTGACTTGGTTTTTAGATATATTTCTTTCTCAGTTTTCAATTTTTTCTTCTGAGATTTTTTTTTCAAAACTCTTTCTTCTGATTGCCTTCAAGCAGAGAAAATATTGTTGAAATTGCAGATTATTTCGAATAATAAATACCCCATCTGATGTCACAGAGTCAGGAGTAAAATTGCCACTACACAGGAACTGGTATTTACAGGGAACCCATGAATCTCGTTTCATATTCTTTAGCCATTTTCAAGTCCTTCTTTGTCATGCAGAGTAAATGGGTAAAAAGTCAGCTTCATGTTTTTATTGTTTCAAGCCCAGTGGTTCTTACAGAAAATCTTACTGTGTCTTACTATGACAAATGACACCGTTAACACCTAGAAGTCAAAATTAAGGGAGAAATAGCAACAGTGTCCATTTTCCTATTGGAACCTCAAGGCTGTGAACAGATAATTCTGTACCTTTTCAATTCACTGCAGTAANCCACTACACAGGAACTGGTATTTACAGGGAACCCATGAATCTCGTTTCATATTCTTTAGCCATTTTCAAGTCCTTCTTTGTCATGCAGAGTAAATGGGTAAAAAGTCAGCTTCATGTTTTTATTGTTTCAAGCCCAGTGGTTCTTACAGAAAATCTTACTGTGTCTTACTATGACAAATGACACCGTTAACACCTAGAGGTCAAAATTAAGGGAGAAATAGCAACAGTGTCCATTTTCCTATTGGAACCTCAAGGCTGTGAACAGATAATTCTGTACCTTTTCAATTCACTGCAGTAAACATTTACTGAGCACATCCTATGTGACAGGAACTATGCTGTGGATAAAAGTGAAAGTGTTAGTAGCTCAGTCTGCTGTCTGACTCTTTGTGACGCCATGAACTGTAGCCCACCAGGCTTCTCTGTCCATGGAATTCTCCAGGCAAGACTACTGGAGTGGGTGGCTATTCCCTTCTCCAGAGGATCTTCCCTGGCCCAGGGATTGAACCCAGGTCTCCTGCATTGCAGGCAGATTCTTTACCTTCTGAGCCACCAGAAAAGTGCCATGACGGGAATACAAAAGTATGTATGCTGCAGATACAAAAGTAAATTAAGAAACTATCTTGAGAAAAGCTAAGGAGTGACAGCACTCCCTTGTGAGTGGTGCATGAGGGTGCTACTGAAGCCAGAAGACAGAATTTAGAGGAAATTTTCCAGGGGAGACAACTGGACTGAGCCTTATAGCCTAAATAGAAATTAGCCTAAAGTAGAAAGGAAAGAATGGCACAAAGTTAAAAGCACTGAGAGGTGAAACAATGTAATCCCTTAACATTGCTGTGAATGGACAGATGTGCTGAATTGGACTCATACATGCATGCCTAATCCCCTCCCTGCATCCTCCATGCACCCTAATTCAGAGCTTCACCTTTGCAGCCTTGAATGAAAATGTGTAGGGGTTCTGCAGAGGCCTTTGCTGTGTAAGATGAACCCTGCCTCCAGCTGGTGTCACCATGTGANCATGCATGCCTAATCCCCTCCCTGCATCCTCCATGCACCCTAATTCAGAGCTTCACCTTTGCAGCCTTGAATGAAAATGTGTAGGGGTTCTGCAGAGGCCTTTGCTGTGTAAGATGAACCCTGCCTCCAGCTGGTGTCACCATGTGACAAACAGGGGCAGGTGCTCCCCTAGAAACAACCCAGCAGCTGCTTATTTCAGGAGATTTACACTCACACTGAAATATTGCAGACAGAAGTAAGTTTTCTGCTTTAACTGCTGGATTAATTGAGGGATGGGTGGAGATGGGGGAGAGAGAGATAGGGAGGGAGGGAGAGAGGAGAGCGGTGAGGTCTTCCGCTGCCTGTAAGCTCTGCAAGGCAGGAGGCGGGTTTGGGGAGGCAGATGAGAGTGTAGAGCAAGCATATTGGCTCCTGCAGAGGTACTTACTTCGGATGTCAGTTGCTTGGGGAGCAGTCTGTTGGGGAGGAGAGGATGCCAGCCTGCTTTAGCAGCAATGAAAATCACAGTTTATTAGAACTAACGGTGCTAACAGTTAATGAGCAATGAGAGCAATCTGGCAGCTGTGAGCTGATGACTTTGGTACTGCTCAGGTGCCTGTGGTTGAGGCCCCTCTCGTCTTGCTTACTTAGACCAGACAGCAGAAGACAGCACCCCCTCCAAGGCATCTGGCCTTCAGGCCAGTGATGTCCGAGAACCACAGTGTTCTCTAAACTCTGTTTTTCCTGGCATACTGGATAAGTGCAGGGGAGGGCTGGGTACAAGGAGAAAGGGCATGAAATGACTTAATTGTGTGATTTATGCTTCCTTACCTGGTTCCATCCACACTATTTAGAAGGGAGACACATACTTTCTAGTGAGTTCACTTCTTGCTATTAATGTTAAGGAACAGGCAATAAAAAATGTTCATTTAAATGTTGAGGAAACACTATTCAAATATAGTAGAATAAGAATATAAAATAAGTGATACCTCAGTAAGATTTAAGATCATAAATTGTTTGAAAATATGCTTAAGTAATTTTAATGGTATTCAGGAGTTATTACAAAATGATGAGAAGCAGGAAATCAGGATACAAAATTGCACATAGCAATGTTTTTCAAAGTACAGGTAAACAACACATTAATGGGTATTGCAATCATTTTAATAGGATGCAAAGAATATATATATATATATATATNGGGAATAGTTCTCCTCCAGGGAAATCTACTATAATCACATTATAATCTTTAGATATATTAAAACATTTTAAATTATACTACTATTATACTATCTTCTTCATTATATTAGGCATAAATTTTAATTTTTTACATTTATAATAATTGACTAAGGCTTTTAAAAAATCTTTATTCGAAAATATGTTAGCCTAATAGTTTTCTTGATTTGTTTTATGATGATCAGCTTTATCAACTGTATAAAACAGAAAATTAGGTATGTTTTTCATTTTTCTTGGTTTCTGAACTGTTTATAAAGTAAAGGAATTATTTTTTTCTGTGAGATTTTAAAATATTCACCGCAAAAATCCATTCAACAGTTAGTTTTAGAGGTCAATATTTCACAATTATTTTTCCATTTCTTTCATTTTATCCTCCTCATGTTTTCTACCTCTTCTTTTAGCTAATTTGATGATTTATGGATAAAGATCCATTTTACTGAACGCTAAAAATCTGTTAACAGAATATAGTTGTAAACATGTTTGTATTGCCTTTTTCATTTCTAATTGTATTTATAATTGATATATTTTATTCTTGATTTACATTTATAGATATTTTTTTTACTTTTTTTTTTTTTTGAAAATAACCTTATTAGAGATTTTTGATTGAGAGGCCATAGCCTCATATTCTATTGATTTTTAATGTCTATGTTAAGGTAAAACAAGAGCAGTACATTCTTGTATTTTTGCTTCTCTTTCTTTGGAATTGCTTAGATTTATTTATTTGTTTAACTTAGACATTATTTTGTTATTTTCAGTTAGTTGTTTATTACTATTATTACTATAAAATTTAGAAATGAAAAAATATTTCATTATTTTCTAGAATATGTATTATTACATTTTTTTACTAAATGCAAAAAAGTGCTTTACTTTCCATTTCCAACATTTTTTATTATTGACTGAGGTCTTAAGCTATGATTAATTATAAACTTTAAAGAAATGTCATTAGGTATTACAGCTTGTGTAATTTTTAGTTTATTTAATAGATGTTTGTAAATGTTTCAAGAAAGCTTAAAGTACTTCATTTTCTTCAGTTTTCTTTTTTTAAATAGACCTATCACAAATCTTATCAAATCTTGATGTCCCTGTTTTATTTTCTTGATATGTTAAATGTCAAAAAATATGTTATGCATCCTCTAAAAACATGTATCTGCTACTGACTTCTAGGTTTTTTTTGTTTCTGTTTTTATTGTTTTATATTATTCTGTGCTTAAGCACTTGTTAATGTAGTGCCATCTTTCTATCAGGCTCATTAAAAGTAGGAAAAGTTCATTGTTTTCTTATTTAATGTTTATAAAAATTTACCATTTTGATATTGACATTGCTATAAATGATTGCTTTTGTTTCAAGTGTATAACTTCATCTGCCCTTCTATTTTGAGATATCTCTCTGTGTGTATGTGTGTGTGTTTTCTTTTTATAATGTATTATGATTTTGTCCTTCAAATAAATGATAGTATATTTTCTTATTTGCAGAGGGAAGCTAAATCTCTCATATTTTTATTCTTTAGTTTAATTTATTAGCTTCATTTTTATGATTATTTATGCTCTTTATTTCATTTGTTCCTTGCCATTTTCTTTCTCTCTTTTTGTTTATACATTTATTTAATATACATGTTGACCATTTTAAGTGGTCAGATATATTCACAAGTTATTTGAAAATATGTCTCCCCCAATATATGATAGAAAGTCTAATACACCTCTGTTTCCCTGCCACATCCTGGCCAAACCCAATTCTTTGATAATTTAACTTAGAATTTTAACCAGTACACTATTATGTACATTTATAATTGTCATTTATTTTTCCATTTAAGATTTTTGTTTTTTATTTTTGTAATCAGCTTTCTATCTATGTTTATTCGATTTATCTATATCAAGAACTGCTATCAACACTCACTATATAATTCTTGAGTTTTAATTTTTGACTTGTTAGTGCAAATTTTAGATTTGCTTGAAGAGAAGAAGTTCCAGAGTGTGGTACTTTCTGTCACCACCCATTTCAGAGTGTGCTTTTATGGTCCTGTCAATTTGAAGAATAATTTAATTAGGTATATAAGTACAAACTCTAACTTTTCATCAGAGAATACAGTGGATTTATTTTCATTTCTTCAGAGATTGAGATTAAACATATGAAATCAGATTATTATAGAGGGAAAAAGAATTTATTCTTAGTTATTATAGGACATTTTTTCTTTTTAATTAAATTTCAAAATGGATGCATTGAAGTGATATTGACTATAACTAAAATGGCCAAAAATCAAATGCTATTTGAAGGAAAAACATTTTTCTGCAAGAAAAACTTTAACTAAAAGAATGAAACCTAGGTATACTGTAATGTGATTTTTTTCTTATGTACAATTCATTTGGCTCCACCTCATTCTGTTGTCACTCACTCACTCAGTGACATTTTTGTTCTTTTTCTTTTTTTTTTAAGAGGCCAGCTCATCCCTGACTCTTTTGCTACCCCATGGAGTGTAGCCTGCCAACTCCTCTGTCCATGAAATTTTCCAATAAAGAATACTAGAGTGGGCTAGGAGATCTTCCTGAACCAGGGGTCAAACCCACATCTCCTGTGTCTCCTTGCACTGGCAGGTGGATTCTTCCCTGATAATTTTTAAAGAACACTTGGCAGATCTCTTCAAATCTTTTACCTTGTCTTTAAAACAATAATATAAATAACAGAGATATATTTTATCTAAGGCTTCAGAAAAGGCTTCTTTCCCATATGATCCCTGTTTCTCTTACTTTTCCATCTATTATTGTCAGTTGAGGAGCTATAAGTATCTCTAGTTTAGATGTAAATTTAAAGACATTAATATTTTGATTAAAAATACCCAACAGCCACTCACTGAAAATAGGAAATAAAAATTTGAAATTCCATTCTTTCCAACTTCATGGAGAATACTCCTGCTACCAGAACTCTTCCAAATTATCCTCAATCATTAGGGCCTCATTTATAAAGAACTATACTTACCAGGGGGCTTCCCTGGTGCCTCAGATGGTAAAAATCTGCCTGCAATGCAAGAGACCTGAGTTTTATCCCTGTATTGGAAAGATTCCTGGAGAAGAGAATGGCTACCCACTCCAGTATTCTTGCCTGGAGAATCCCATGGACAAAGGAGTCTGGTGGGCTACAGTCCATGGGATTGCAAAGAATCAGACATGACTGAGAGACTAAGTAACTTACTGATACTTACCAGAATGTCATTAATCATCACCAGTTCATACCCATGATATGGCTTCCTGAACAACTATGCGTGTGATGAATATAGGTAGAACATACTAGGCCAATCCATAATTCCTCAAATATTAGCCTTTGAGAGATAAATAATTTCATAGTGTTCTAATATTTATTGAAGCCAAGTAAAACAGCGAGGAAAGCAAGGCCAATGTAGCTCCCTAGTACCTTCCAAAAAATAACAAGGAGAGATAAGAAAGCCTACCTAAGTAAACAATGCAAAGAAATAGAGGAAAACAATAGAATAGAAAAGATGAGAGATATCTTCAAGAAAATTAGAAATACCAAGGGAATATTTCATGCAAAGATGGGCACACTAAAGGACAGAAATGGTATGGACCTAACAGAAGCAGAATATATATAAAAAAAGATGACAAGTATACACAGAAGAACTATACAAAAAAGATCTTCATGATCCATGAAGATCCATGATGTTATGATCACTCACCTAGAGCCAGACATCCTGGAGTCCAAAGTCAAGTGGGCCTTAGGAAGCATCACTACAAACAAAGCTAGTAGAGGTGATAAAAATCCAGCTGAGCTATTTCAAATCCTAAAGGATGATGCTGTTAAAGTTCCACACTCACTATGCCATCAAACGTCGAAAACTCAGCAGTGGCCACAGGACTGGAAAAGGTCAATTTTCATTCTAATCTTAAGGAAAGGCAATGCTAAGGAATGTTCAAACTACTGAACAATTACATTCATCTCACATGCTACCAAAGTAATGCTCAAAATTCTCCAAGCCAGGCATCAACAGTATGTAAACCAAGAAATTCCAGATGTCCAAGTTGGATTTAGAAAAGGCAGAGGAACTGGAGATCAAATTGCCACCATCTATTGAATCATCAAAAAAGCAAGAGAATTCCAGAAAACATATACTTCTGCTTTATTGACTATGCCAAAGCCTTTGACTATGTGGAACACAACGAACTGTGGAAAATTCTGAAAGAGATGGGAATACCAGACCACCTGACCTGCCTCCTGAGAAAACTGTATACAGATCAAGAAGCAACAGTTGGAACTGGACATGAAACAATGGACTGGTTCTAAATTGAGAAAGGAGTTCGTCAAGGCTGTATATTGTCATCTGGTTATTTAAGTTATAAGCAGAATACATCATGCAAAATGCCAGGCTGGATGAAGCACAAGCTGGAATCAAGATTGCCTGGAGAAATATCAATAGCCTCAGATATGCAGATGGCACCACTCTTATGGCAGAAAATGAAGAGAAACTAAAGAGCCTCTTGATGAAAGTGAAAGAGGAAAGTGAAAAAGCTGAATTAAAACTCAACATTCAGAAAACTAAGATCATGGCATCTGCTCCCATCACTTCATGGCAAATAGATGGGGAAGCAATGGAAAGAGTGACAGACTATTTTCTTGAGCTTCAAAATCCCTGCTGATGGTGACCATAGCCATCAAATTAAAACATGCTTGCTCCTTGGAAGTAAAGCTCTGACAAACCTAGACAGTATATTACAAAGCAGATATCTTACTTTTCCAACTAAGTCTGTCTAGTGAAAGCTATGTTTTTTCCAGTAGTCAGGTATGGATGTGGAAATTGGACTATAAAGAAAGCTGAGCACCAAAGAACTGATGCTTTCTAACTGTGGTGTTGGAGAAGACTCTTGAGAGTCCCTTGCAAGGAGATCAAACCAGTCAATTCTAGAGGAAATCAGTCCTGAATATTCATTGGAAGGACTGATGCTGATGCTGAAACTCCAATACTTTAGCCACCTGATGCAAAGAACTGAGTCATTGGAAAAGACCCTGATGCTGGGAAAGATTGAAGATGGGATGGATGGGGACGACAGAGGATGAGATGGTTAGATGGCATCACTGACTTGATGGACATGAGTTGAGTAGGCTGCAGGAGTTTGTTATGGGCAGGGAAGCCTAGGGTCCTGCTGTCCATGGAGTCACAAAGAGTCAGACATGACTGAACAACTGAACTAAACTGAGCACCTATTTTTAATACCAGTTTATTTGCTTCACAGTCCTTGATGTTAGTATTTCTTCTGAGTCTTTGTTATTAACCACCTCATTCCTTCTCTTTTCCTTTTTTCTATGTTCTTGTAAGTATTTTAGTTAGAAGTTATGAATATGGAAGTCACAAACTGCTGGATGTTCTAGCTGAATAGGTTTCAGTATTTTAGGGTCCTTGAAACCATCTACATCCGTCAATGATTTTATGCAGAGAAACGAAAGCAGACTTCACTTTAATCTGATATAAAAAATTATTTTCCTGAAGTAGAATTTTTTAAAGTAGAAACAGATCATTTCAGTATTGTACTATGTTTTGTTCATTTATACTCTGAAAATTATTTTTAAATTTTCTTTCCTACGGTTGACTGTAAAGTCATAGGAACAAGTGGGAGAGAGGGTGACTCATTTTGTTACTCGAATAGGTTGAGGAAAACCTGAAAACATGTTTGAGTAGAGTCCTCACTTCTCACTCTTGTTCCTACTTTTCCAAGTATTAGCATTATTACTTATAATATGCTTCACTAGCTCTAACTAATATTTTGAAAAAGAAGTAAAACACAAAGCCATTGATTGAAACTCATAATTAAGAAAGAAATTTAAAAAAAAACCCTCTTGCTCCTATGGGTTCCAAAACTTATATGGCCTATGTACATTTAATAATATTGTGAAAGCCTATGTTCTACTATTTTCCTCTCTGTGGAAGTTGCTCTTAATACTATAATTTTATCTAAGTCTACCTTAAGTCCTTTTTGATGAAAAAGAGACTCCAGAATAGATTCTGTACCAATCATCATGCTGAGAAAAATCAATGATACTTTCTAACTACTTAGAGTGCCCGTTTTCATTTCTTCAGTGAAACTAAATTGTAAATCTACACTCTCCCTGATCTTCCCTGTTCTATCATAAACATGTTAGTTCAGAAGGAAAAAGAAGTAAAACCTTGCAAGACAAATCAGCTATCAGAACCATTCAGTTATGCTCATACTTGCATTAGATAAATGGAAATTATAACTGGTGAGATCATCACATACTTAAGTGTTTACCCAAATGAAATGGAAAATATGCATGTAGCATGGGAAATAAAACTAATTCCCAGCAGGGGTGGAACAAAATTACTTATGCATTAGTAGCAGACGTTATAAATTGCATATTTCATCATGATTCTTAACCATAATGCCAAACTGTTACCAACCATGCTTAGTTTTTGCTACACGTAATTTTGCATTTTTCTTCTACTATTAATTCTGGAAGCCAGTACAATGCAAGAGGCACAGCTTACATTTTGACTTGGGATTTGTGTTTTAAATAGTTTTCTTCCATATAATTAATTTGAATGTAAAATCATACCAAAACTTAAAAGATGTGCAAAGGAAGTTATCATAATTTATCAGTAATTATATATGTTGTGCATGCAAATACTAGGGCAACCAAAGTATAAAGTCACAGATGTGTTAATGTTATAGATGGGTTCATAGGGAGAAAACTAGATAAATGAATATAGAAAAGTTAGAACTTTGAGGGACCATTTAAAATGTATAGTTTTCCTTTTTTTATTCACAAATCTGATTATATTAAGTTTCTCAAAGTTTTAATAAAACTAGGAAGAATTGAAATAATATTTAAATACTTATATTAGTCAGATCCCAGGAAGGAAAAGAAATCCCTCACCATGTAGTTAATAGCAAATATTTAACATTTTAGAAGAGACAAAAACACAAAGAAAAAACATTAAATAACCCAGGATTTTTAATATCAGGAAGTGGTTAGCCCTCCTAGGGATGGAGGGATAAAGGGGTAAGCATGCACAAAAACTAACTCAAAATGAATTTAAAAGTTAAATGTAAGACCTGAAACCATAAAACTCCTAGAAGAAAACAAATGGGTAAAGATCCTTGACATTTGTCTTGGAAATGATATTTTGAATATGACTCCAAAAGCACCTAAGCAAAAGTGAACAAGTAGAGTTACATCAAACTGCTTCTGCACAGCAAGAGGGAAAAAAAAAATCAACAATATGAAAAGGCAGCCTACAGAATGAAAGAAAATATTTGCAAGCTGCATGGCTGAAAAAGTGAAAGTGAAAGTTGCTCAATCGTGTCTGACTCTTTGTAACCCCATGGACTGTAGTCCATGGAATTCTCTAGGCCAGAATACTGCAGTGGGTAGCCTTTGCCTTCTCCAGGGGTCTTCCCAACACAAGGATCAAACCCAGGTCTCCTGCAATACAGGCAGATTCTTTACCAGCTGAGCCATCAGGGAAGCCCAGGAATACTGAAGTGCATAGCCTTTCCCCTCTCCGGCAGATCTTCCCCACCCAGGAATTGCACTGGGGTCCCCTGCATTGCAGACAGATTCTGATAAAAGGTCAATATCAAATATATATAAGGAATTCATTCAACTGAATAGCAAAATCATCATTATCCAATTTTAAAGTGGGCAAAGTACCTGAATAGACTTTTTTTCAAAGAAGATATGTAAATAGCCAAGAGATATCTGAAAAGTGCTCAATATCACTACTAATCATCAAGAAAATGTAAGTCAAAACCACAATGAGATATCCCCCCGTACCTGTTAAAATGACTCTTAGCAAGAATATAAGAGGTAACAAGTTCTAGCAAGGATGTGAAAAAAAGGGAACTCTTATGCATTTTTGATGAGAGGTAAACTGTTACAGCTTCTATGGAAAACAGAATATTTTTCAAGGTTCCTCAAAAATTAAAAACAGAACTACCATACGGTCAGAAAATCAATATCTCATATCAAATAGACAGTAGTGCTGGTTTAGTCATTAAGTTGTGTCCTACTCTTGTGACCCCATAGACTGTAGCCCACCAGGCTCCTCTGTCCATGGGATTTTCCAGGCAGGGATACTTCCCGACCCAGGGATTGAACTCTCCTCTCCTGCATTGGCAGGCAAGTTCTTCACTAGTGAGTCACCAGGGAAGCATGAGGGAAACGGATGAAGGTGGTCACGCTTTCAGTGATTAAGATGAATAATTTCTAGAGATCTTACATTTAGCATGATGATTATATTTAGCAATACCATATTGTGTACTTGAAAGTTCTTAAGAGGATATATCTTAGAAGTTCTTACCACACACACACATACACACACACACTCACGATAACTTCTGGGATAATGGATATGTACTATATTTTGGTAATCATTTTGCAAAATATTTGTATATCAAATTATCACATTATATACCTCACATTTTCACAATGTTATGTGTAAATTATATCTAAATGAAGCCAGAATATTTTTGTAAATAAAAAATAAAAACGTAAGATTAAGAAATGCTGTTAAAGTAACACAGCTGGGCTGACAGGTATGAACCTGTCTCTTATACACATCTAGATGTGTATAAGAGACAGCAATACTCCTGCCATCCTGAATTCCCGAAGCCCTCAGAGATGCCTGGAGGGCACATCTCCTGCCTTTATAGTCATCACTTCCCCCTCTCAGACTGTTTTTTAAAGTTGAGTTTACGGTTTATTTTGGCCTGGATATGTTATCCACCATCCTCTTGACTCCAGGAAAATCTTACCATGTATTTCCTGGTTCTTTAGACACTGATCCCAGAGCACATGTGGATTTTTGTGGGTGCAGTTTTATGCATTTACACAATAGAGTCTTCAAATTCCTAGAAGTGATTTGAAGAAAAAGACAGCATCTTCTGCATCTCTTATAGCCCAGGATTAAATGAGGGCACTGTTTGAATGAATGAATGAATGAATAAACAAATGAATACATGTTTTTTATGTCCCACCATAACTGAGAGGAAGAAGTAATAAGTCTGCAGTGATTTAAGGAAGCATTTTACTTCACAACAAGGTAATTCATTACCACTCTACTGAGACCCATGTGTACCAGATAGTGTTTTAGATTCAAGAAAAACATTTGAATAAGTTTTAGCATTTTTGTAACTCTTTATTCATTCAATTCAGTTCAGTTCAGTTCATTTGCTCAGTGAATTCATGGCATACAGACGGAGATAACAAAGTTATAAGGTAGAAAGATACAGAGCATGCTTAGAAGAGAAGACAAATTTGGCTTCAGCTTTTACTTTCATATATAAACTCACTTATCCTTTCACTACTAAAACAATTTTTGTTGTTGTAGTTCATTGTTCAGTCACTAAGTCATGTCTCCCTCTTTGTGACCCCATGAACTGCAGCACACCAGACTTCCCTGTCTTTCAAAAACTCCCAAAGTTGACTCGAACTCTTGTTCCTCTAGTCCTTGATGATATCCAACTGTCTTTTCTCTGTCTACACTTCTCCTGCCCTCAATCTTTCTCAGCTCAAGGTCTTTTCCAGTGAGTTGAATCTTTGCATTAGGTGGCCAAAGTATTGGAGCTTCAGCTTCAGTAACGGTCCTTCCAATGAAAACTCAGTTGATTTCCTTCAGGATTGACTCGTTTGATCTCCTTGTAGTCCAAGAGACTCTCAAGTCTTCTCCAGCCCCACACTCAAAACATCAATTCTTCAGTGCTCAGCCTTATTTAAGGTCCAAAACTCACATCAGTACAGACTACTGGAAAAAACAGTTTTGACTAGACAGACCTTTGTTGGCAAAGTCATGTCTCTGCTTTTTAATATGATGTCTAGGTTGGTCATAGCTTTTCTTCCAAAGAGCAAGAGTCTTTTAACTTCCTGGCTGAAGTCACCATCTGCAGTGATTTTGGAGCCCAAGAAAATAGTCTCTCACAGTTTCCATTTTTTCCCCATCTATTTGTCATGAAGTGATGGGACCAGATGCCATGATCTTAGTTTTTTGAATGGTAGGTTTTAAGCCAGCTTTTTCACTCTCCTCTTTCACTTTCATCAAGAGGCTCTTTAGTTTCTCTTCACTTTCTGCCATAAGAGTGGTATCATCTGCCTATCTGAGGTTATTGATATTTCTCCCAGCAATTGTTATTCCATCTTTTGATTCATCTGGCATGGCATTTCAAATGAAGTACTCTGCATAGAAGTTAAATAAGCAGGGAGACAATATACAGCCTTGACATACTCCTTTCCCAATTTGGAACAAATCTGTTTTTCCACCTCTGGGTCTCTTGCTTCTTGATCTGCACACTGGTTTGGCAGAAGGCAGGTAAGGTGATCTGGTATTTCCATCTCTTTAAGAGTTTTTAATCTTTATTGTGATTCACACAGTCAAAGCCTTTAGCACAGTCAATGAAGCAGAAGTAGATAATTTTCTAGAATTCCCTTGCTTTTTCTATGATCCAGTGGATGTTAGCAACTTGATCTCTGGTTCATTTGCCTTTTCTATATGCAACTTGTACATCTGGAATTTCTCAGTTCATGTACTATTGAAGTTTAGCTTGAAGGACTTTAAGCATTACCTTGCTAATGTGTGAAATGAGCACAACTGTATGGTAGTTTGAGATTCTTTGGCCTTGCCTTTCTTTGGGATTGCAATGAAAACTTACCTTTCCCAGTCCTGTGTCCACTGCTGAGTTTTCCAAATTTGCTGGCATATTGAGTTCAGCAGTTTAACAGCATCATCTTTTAGGATTTAAATAGCTCAGCTGGAATTCCATCAACTTTTGAGTACCTCCAGAGAAAAACAATAGAATTGGAGAGACTAGAGTTCTCTTCAAAAAAATTGGAGATACCAAAGAAATATTTCATGCAAAGATGGGCAGCATAAAGGACAGAAACGGTATGCACTTAACAGAAGCAGAAGATATTAAGAAGGTATGGCAAGAATATATTGCAGCCAAAGATGGAGAAGCTCTATAAAGTCAACAAAAACAAGACCAGGAGCTGAATGTAGCTCAGATCATGAGCTCCTTATTACCAAACTCAGAATTAAATTGAAGAAAGTAGGGAAAACCACTAGATTCTTCAGGTATGACCCAAATCAAATCCCTTATGATTATACAGCGGAAGTGAGAAATAGATTTAAGGGCCTAGATCTGATAGATAG
>SJYX01002773.1:818084-883614 GCA_006410675.1 Oreotragus oreotragus | reverse complement strand
ATATACACAATGGAGTATTACTCAGCCATTAAAAAGAATACATTTGAATCAGTTCCTGTCTCTTATACACATCTAGATGTGTATAAGAGACAGGAAGTAAGCCAGAAAGAAAAACACCAATACAGTATACTAACACATATATATGGAATTTAGAAAGATGGTAATGAGGACCCTGTATGCAAGACAGCAAAAGAGATACAGATGTGTAGAGCGGACTTATGGACTCTGAGGGAGAAGGAGAGGGAGAGGGAGAGGGACGGATGATTTGGGAGAATGGCATTGAAATATGTATACTATCATGTAAGAAATGAATTGCCAGTCTATGTTCAATGCAGGATGCAGGATGCTTGGGGCTGGTGTATGGGGATGATCTGGAGGGAAGATGTGGGGTGGGAGGTGGGAGGGGGGTTCATGTTTAGGAGTTCGTGTAAAAAAATAAAGTTGAGACTGAAAAAAAAATTAATCTTGTATATGTCTGTTCATTGGAAGGACTGATGCTGAAGCTGAAACTCCAATACTTTGGCTACTTCATGCAAAGAGTTGACTCACTGGAAAAGACTCTGATGCTGGGAGGGATTGGGGGCAGGAGGAGAAGGGGATGACAGAGGATGAGATGGCTGGATGGCATCACCGACTTGATGGACATGAGTTTGGGTAGACTCGGGAGTTGGTGATGGACAGGGAAGCCTGGTGTGCTGCAATTCATGGGGTTGCAAAGAGTCGGACACAACTGAGCGACTGAACTGAATTGATGTCTGATATCACAGGTATTTTTAAGTCATACAACCAATGATGGAATCCAAGTAGTGGTGAAGTGATGAGCATTATCTCAGTGGAATTCCTTATTTACCCATATCTTCTTCTCTAAAAGAATGTTCATCAATGCCATCAAGCAAGAGAGGAAACACTGTGCTTTAACTTAAGGCATTTCCAGCTGATACATTGTTCTATGTTAGTAATAGAAGTAATAATATTCTCTTATTCTATCTGATCTAATCATTATTTTAAATTTAAAAGAAGTTTTCTTTATGAACTCAATTCTGTTGCCAATATTTTATAGATACACAGAGAATGTAAAGCATCAGGTTACTTCTTACTTCAAATAAATGAAGAGGATAACAGTGATTAAGTAAAAATTAGTCTTGCATCCCCTAAAGTGATATTTTATAGCTTTCTGTGAATAGCAATTTCTGACTGACTTGCAAATATTAATTAAAATCTAAAAAGGGACTTTTATTTAGTTCATTTTTTTCTATCAAAATAAAACATTTTTTTCTCTTCTGGTAGCCTAAATTATATTACTTTATGGACACAGTTCATCGATAGCTGTATATTGATTATATTCACACACACACGTATATATATACACACAAATGTGATTAAATAAGTATATTCTATATCTACCTACAGAACAACAAATATAGGCACTAATCTTCTAGCACCATGAAGGAAGAGATATTTGTTTCAGTAATAATATCCACTACCACAAAATTTGTAGAGATACTTGGGGTTCCCAGGTGATGATGGTTTAAAGAACCTGCCTGACAATGCAGGCAACACATAAGGCATGCGGGTTCAATCCCTCAGTTGGGAAGATCCCCTGGAGAAGGAAATGGCAACCCACTCCAGTATTCTTGCCTGGAGAATCCCAGGGACAGGAGAGCCTGGTGGGCTGCCATCTTTGGGGTCTCACAGAGTCGGACACGACTGAAGTGACTTAGCAGCAGCAGCAGCAGTAGATGGGTCTGTGGGCCAACTATACCAGTATCATTTCCTGTCAGGATTAATAATAATTCACTACTCTGAACTGGGCTTTTAGATTTAATTAGGTCCCTTTTTAAAATTTTTGTTTTTATTTTCATTATGCTAGTAGATGGGTCAAATAAGATCTTGCTGTGATTTATTTGAAAGAGTGTTCTGCCTATGCTTTCCTCTAAGAATTTTACATAGTTCAGCCTTCCATTTAGGTCTTTAACCCATTTTGAGGTTTTTTTTTTTTTTTTCGCCCACATCAAAAAGGCTTTTATTTTATTTTTTTGAATTTTATAGTTTTAATTTTGTGTATGATGTTAGGGATTGTTTTAGTTTCATTCCTTTACATATAGCTGTCCAGCTTTTCAGCAACATTTATTGAAGAGACTGTCTCTTCCACATTGCATATTCTTGCCTCCTTTGTCATAGATTAGGTGACCCTAGGTACATAGATTTGGGATGGGAGAGAGGTCCATGAGGGAGGGGATATATGTGTGTATGTGTACATATATATATGTATATAGCTGATTTGAGTTTTCCTGATGGCTCAAATAGTAAAGAATCCACCTGCAACGTGAAAAAACTGGGTTCAATCCCTGGGTTGGAAAGATCCCCTGGAGGAGAGCATGACAACCACTTTAGTATTCTTGCCTGGAGGATCCCCATGGACAGAGGAGCCTGGCAGACTACAGTCCATGGGGTCACAAAGAGTTGGACACAACTAAGCGACTAAGCACATAGCTGATTCACTTTTCTGTACATCAGAAACTAATACAACATTGTAAAAAACTATACCTCAATAAAAAAGATATAAAACATTAAAAAAATTTAGTTGAAATTTAAGCAAATTCAGTCACATCCACAAAAAGCCCAAAACAAAACAAACAAACAAATTTCATTAATTATAAAAGAGCCAGGTTCCTTTGAGAAAAAGCCCTTTAAAGTCATAACAAACATTTAAAACAAATATCAGCCCAATTCTTCCCCAAGGACACTTTTAAAAATTAAATTTACTCTGCTTTTGGAAAAAAAAAAAATCCAAGATCCTTTGAAAGCTGTGGAGTTTCAGCTGACACGAAACACCACCAAAGGCCTATCCCCACTTAGGTTTAGATATATAAGCCAGCTAGAAGATAAATGACATTCTGTTACAAGTCCATCCCCTGGGTGTCTCACTGTCCTGCAGGCCAAACTTGTGGTTATTTCCATAGTCCCTAAATGTATAATTGGGACAAATATAATTAGTAGCTGGCAGAGCTATCACAGTGGTTTCTAGGCTCAGGGAATGAGAGTCATCCTGGTAGGAAAAGCCAGATGGAAATCTCTGAAACGTCCCCCTCTTCCTAGAGAAGATAATAAATCAGCATCAGTGTCATGTCCCATGTAGAAATGCAGAAATCAGTGTTTTAAAGCATGCTGTGTTACAAGTCCTCATCACAATTTACTTAATTCACCAATATGGTCACTGCAAAAATCAGATGGATATTGACAGAAGACAGTGGACCACTTAAACATAATGAAGTGGTAGTCCCACTGCTGTGAGAGATGGGATATCTTTATTAGAAAAGATTTAATCAGTTTTGGAAATTGTATGTAGTTAATGATCTGGTGATGTGCTATTTTCAGACTCCATAAGGAAAGAAGATCAGAGCCAGGACACACTCAGTGTCTTGCTCCAGAGCTGTGATAACATTCCTACACAGTTTTTAAATAGAGTCAAAGAAAATTTGTTCACCTTGACATTCTTTAGATCAGATTTTCTTTTGATGAATGATATTGAGGGGGCCTGATGAACAGAAATAAGTAAGTTCTTTCACTTTCTTGCTAAGATTCACGTGTGACCAAGAGTCAAAAATAAATCCTGTGATAATTCAGGGACCTGTCACATGGGTGACCTTGTAAAGGCTCTAATTGCCTGGAGATGCCAGGAAGTTCCTTCAGTGGAAATATAAATTATTATATTTTACCTCTCCTAACACTGTAAAGGGAATAGCACTCTGTAGGCATTTTTGGATTTTGGAGAAGAGCATAGCTCTTTTGGAATTCTTTTCAACCTATTTATTAGAAAACTGGGGGACTTCCCTGGTAGTTCAGTGGTTAAGAATCCACCTCCCAATGCTGGGGTTGTCAGTTCCATCATTGGTGGGGGAATTAAGATCTCACATGCCACAGGGCGACTAAGCCTGTGTGATGCAACTAAAGAAAAGCTAGATCGCAGCAACGAAGAATCTGTACACTGCAACTAAGATCCAACGCAGCCATGAATAAGTAAGTAAATAAATAGATATGAGATAATTTAAAGGTTGCCAACTTTTAGTGGACCCAGAGCAAGACAGGGCTCTGTAGCAGGTCTGGGCTTTGGTAAATCTGTCCTTTATCTCAGTCACTTTAGTCATTTTATCTGATAGACCCAAAGGTGCTGGAAGTGAATGAGCATATTGTATAGTGTCTCTGGAAACAATAATAAGGGAATAACAGTGAAAACTCATGTTTCTAGAGAAGCATTGTCATTTGTGTAGCAGAAACCAGCAGCTTTTGACATACTATGAGGTCCCAGTAGATGAGGAGTACTTGATGATGAAACTGTGACTATGAAATCAGGGTTGACCCTCGTGAACTTGAGGTACCAGACATGCTAATTTGTAAGTCGGGTACTGATGGAGCCTAATCAAATGTAGAGGGTATAAGTAATAAAAATAATTGTGTGTGTCTAGGTCATCTCTCTTTGTTATGCACTGATGTTGTTATTCAATCATCCAGTCGTGTCCAGCTCTTTGTGACACCATGGACTGCAGCATGCCAGGCCTCCCTGTCCCTCACCATCTCCCAGAGTTTGCCCAAGTTCATGTGCATTGCATTGGTGATGCCATCCAGCCATCTCATCTTCTGATGCTCTCTTTTCTTTCTGCCCTCAATCTTTCCCAGCATCAGAGGATTTTCCAATGAATTAGCTATTCACATCTGATACCATAATATTGGAGCTTCAGCTTTAGCATCAGTCCTATCAACAGTTATTCAGAGTTGATTCCTTTCAGGATTATTGGTTTGATCTCCTTGCTGTCCAAGAGACTCTTGGGAGTCTTCACCAGCACCACGGTTCAAAGGCATCCATTTTTTTGGCATTCTGCCTTCTTTACAGTCCAGCTTTCACAACCGTATGTGACCACTGGGAAGACTATAACCTTGACTATACAGACCTTTGTCAGCAGAGTAATATCTCTGCTTTTCGACAAACTGTCTAGATTTGTCAGAGCTTTCCTGCCAAGGAGCAATTGTCTTCTGATTACATGGCTGCAGTCATCATCCACAGTGATTTTAGAGCCCAAGAAGAGGAAATCTGTCGCTACTTTCACATTTTCCCCTTCTGTTTGCCATGAAGTAATGGGGCCAGATGCCATGATCTTAGATTTTTAATATTTAGTATTAAGCCAGCTTTTTCACTCTCCTTCTTCAACCTTCTCAAGAAGCTCTTTAGTTCCTCTTTGCTTTCAGCCATTAGAGTGGTATCATCTGCATATCTGAGGTTGTTGAAGTTTCTCCCACCTATCTTGATTCCAGCTTGTAACTCATCCAGCCTGGCATTTCTCATGATGTGTTCAGCCTATAGGTTAAACAAACACAGTGACAGTAGGCAGCCCTGTCATACTCCTTTCTCAGTCTTGAACCAATCAGCTGTTCCACACAGAGTTCTAACTGTTGCTTCCTGGCCCGCGTACAGGTTTCTCAGGAGAGAGGTAAGATGGTCTGTATTTCTATCTCTTTAAGAGCTTTCACAGTTTTTTTATGGTCCACACAGTCAAAGGCTTTAGTGTAGTCGATGAAACAGAGGTAGATGTTTTTCTGGAATGCCTTAGCTTTCTCTATGATCCAGCGGATATTGGCAATTTGATCTCTGGTTTCTCTGCCCAACTTAGACATCTTCTTGGTTTTCATAATGCTGGAGCTTAGCATGCAAGATTTTAAGCATGATCTTAGTAAGCGTGGGAGATGAGTACAGTTGCCCAATGGTTAGAACATTCTTTAGTATTACTCTTCTTGGGGATTAGTTGACCTTTTCCAGTCCTATAGCCACTGCTGGGTCTTCCAGATTTGCTGACATATTGAATGCAACATCTTGATGCCTTCATCCTTTAGGGTTTTGAATAGCTATATTGGAATTTCATCACGTCTACTAGTTTTATTAGCAGCATGCTTTCCAAGGCCCACTTGACTTCACACTCCAGAATGTCTGGCTCCAGGTGACTGACTCCACTGTCGTAGTAATCTGGTTCATTAAGAACTTTTTTGCATTGTTCTTCCATGTAGTCCTTCCATCTCTTCTTGATCTCTTAGATTCTACTAGGTCTCTACTGTTTCTGTCCTTTACTGTGCCCATCTTTGGGAAAAATGTAAATCAAATTTATTTTCTAAACTATAAGAAGCAGCAAAATCATTACAGACAAATTGAGTTCACTATTTATAATATTCAAAAGCATAATAGAGTTAAATAACACTTAAATAACATCCACCAGGATGCAGAATCTGAGTGCTGCATGTTTCCAGGTTACTTTTATCTGAGTCACAGCTGGGGACACTAAGCATTCTTGATAGCAGTCTAGTTCAACAACCTCTTCTACATTCTTGACCCCAATCACCTGGTGACGTAGGGGATCTCCAGCTATTCCAGCTGCGTCCTTTCATTGTCCCAGATTTTGACTGTGCTATTCTGCACCCTGTGGTTTGTTACCAATTAGTTGTCACTCTGGTTCTGCACTTTCAGAAAATTTCCATTTTACTCTTGGGCAAGAGGTGTCATTTTGATGAGGTTCATACCATATGTGAGCCAAAGGTTTCAAGAGAATTCCCTCTGCTCTCTTCTATATATACACCAGTGTTCCTGTGCAGTTATGAAAATATAGTTGGGATCTTTCACAATCTTCCTTCTTATTATCTGTGTTGGATCCATCTCAAGACTAAATCATAAATCTCCTAAAACCTCTAGAATTCACTCACATCTATCTATTTCACTCACTATTGTCCTAATCCAAGCTATTATCTCTTGCAACAGACAACTATGTATCCATTGTGCGTGTCCCAGCTTTTATCTACATCCCTTCTTTCATAGCCAGATGCTGTTTTTTAAAGATGAATGTGACCAGTCCATTCTCTTTCCCTCACACCTCATTGATCCACATTCAGGTCATTCCAAGGCTTAGCACAGTGCTTAGTCCTTAGAGCCTTCAGTCCCTGGGGCTCCACACAGTCTTTGTTTCTGGCAGCCATTCTGTTTGTAATGCTTTCCCTCCACACTCCCCCTGGGATTATCTCCTAATCATCCTACAGGTTCAACTGTCACATACACATGCAAGCCTTCTCTGAGCCTCCACATGCTATCATAGTATCCTGTTGTTGTTGTTCAATCACTCAGTTGTGTCTGACTCTTTGCGACGCCATAGACCAAAGCATGCCAGAATTCCCTGTGTTTCAATATCTCCCAGTTTGCTCAAACTCATTTCCATTGAGTTGATGATACTATCCAACCATCTCATCCTTTATCGCCCTCTTCTTTTCTTGCCCTTAGTCTTTCCTAGAATCAGGGCTTTTCCGTGTATCATGTACTTGCCCTAATTAGCTCATCATTTAATTTTTGGTGTATTATGTGTTTATTTCCCTCATTCAACTGTCAGTTACATGTGGTCAGGGCTGGATTCACTCACTACTGTATTCTTAGCATTCTTCACATACTGGCCTGTAATACACTTCTGTTGAAAAAATTGCCTAAGAATTTTACCTTGCATAGGATACTTCTACCTCTATACTTCATAATAGTTCAGAAAGCAAATGTGAGAAATTCCTGCTGTCCCTTTTCTCCTGCACTTATGAGAAAATAGGAAGGTAGATTTTCAAAGTACAGAGTGAGCCTATGTTGGGAGAGTGTGAGAGGCTGCAATAATAATGTTAAATCTGATGAATTAGGAAATATGCTAGAGTCCAAATTGTGGCTCATGGAGTTAATGAAGGAAAGGAATGCTGTTGTTCAGTCACCAAGTTTTTGTCCAACTTTATGCAACCCCATGGCCTGCAGCAAGCCAGGCTTCCCTGTCCTTCACTATCTCCCGGAGTTTACCCAAGTTCATGTCCATTGAATCAGTGATGCCATCCGACCATCTTATCCTCTGTCACCCTCTTCTTCTCATTTTTTCTTCCCTTGAATTATGTGTGCGAGCGGGCACTTCTAGGTTTAAAAAAAAATGGAGAGAATTGAATGAATAAGAACTCTTGGTGCACAGCCCATTTACAACCTGAGGACTCTGTTTATTAAAGACAGGCTCTTGGACAACATTTTTCAGAACTGGGTCTCAAAAACACTTGTGTTTCATGAAAAGGCAAGGAAAAATATCTTCTTCCTGAAGGAGAAGATATTTTCATAAGAGTGTTTTATGTACATTATAGAAAATTGTTGGATTTACTCCAGGTAAATTATTCATCATTTTTTCCCTTGGCAAAGCTGAGATTTTAAAGTAATGGCTAAGTTTTTGCTTTATCTCCATAATATAACTTTTAAAATGTTTCCAGTAATGTTTTAAAATATGTTTCAGAATTTATGTCAGCAATAACAGCTACTCAGAAAATTATTGAAATCCTTAAATATATTTTGAATAATAAGCCATCCATTCTTTAAAAATTACAGGTTTACTGTCTACTAGAAAAATATAATTTAAAAAGTGTTACCTATGCATGAGCTTAATTTCCCCAGATCTCAACTGTCTGTGGTTTACGTTAGCAATATTGACTTGAGATCCATGGACATTTACCTACAACTTGACATGGAAGTCCTTAGGATCCTGCATATTTCCCCTTAAATATTTATTCATTATTCATGTGCAAGGATTTTTTTTTTTGAAGGTCCCAAGAGATTTCTTATTTGCTTGTTATGTGTGCAGCTATCTCGCTGAGTACTGTTCTGCCAGCTCCCTGGGAGCCTGACCATTGTTCAGCAGGCAGTGCCGTGTTCTCCTTGGCAGAGTTAGGACCATTCTGAGTACAGTGTTTTCATCTCAATGGGCATCTCCACTGTACTGTTAGGCACTGTGGATGCTGCCTTAGGACAAGTCGTCTTCAACAGGTGCTGCCACTACTGTACTGAGTACCATGGTCTCGGTCTCTGCTGCAACTGCAGCTGTTTTCCCCTTCGTGCACCCACTGAAATGCCTTGAGACAGCAGTGGGTCTAAAGCTAATTTGCTCTACTGCTGGAAAAGTGCAGAACGCATCTTTCCCTTCATAATACATCCTATTAGATTTAGAAGAACTTGTGCCAGGTACCTTGTCTTACCTAGTTTAGGCAGACAATCTTTCCTCTACTTATTTTGTCTTATTTACACTACCGTATACTTTTCTCTATAGTTCTCAAGCATGAATCCATTAGAGATTATGCTGTGGTACAAACCTCAGCATACTAGCTCTGATCACAATCTTAGTACAAAATAGTTTTGGTTGTAGCAGATCATGTTGTTTTTGTTCAGTTGCACAATAGTGTCAGACTCTTTGCGACCCCATGGACTGTAGCATACCAGGCCTCCCTGTCCTTCACCATCTCTCAGAGCTTGCTGAAACTCATGTCCATCAATTCGGTGATGCCATCCAAACATCTCATCCTCTGTCATTCCCTTCTCCTCCAGCCTCAATCTTTCCCAGCATCAAGGTCTTTTCTAATGAGTCAACTCTTCACATCAGGTGGCCAAAGTATTGGAGTTTCAGCTTCAGCATCAGTCCTTCTGATGAATATTCAGGACTGACTTCTTTTAGGATTGACTGGTTTGATCTCTTTGCAGTCCAAGGGACTCTCAAGAGTCTACTCCTTACCAGTTCAAAAGCATCAATTCTTTGGCGTTCAGCCTTCTTTATGGTCCAACTCTCACATCCCTGCGTGACTACTGGAAAAACCATAGCTTTGATTACACAGATATTTGTTGGCAAAGTAATGTCTCTGCTTTTTAATACACTCTCTAGGTTTCTCATGGCTTTTGTTCCAAGGAGCAAGCATCTTTTAATTCCATGGCTGCAGTCATCATGTGCAGTGATTTTGGAGTCTTGTTTCCCCATCTATTTCCCATGAAGAGATGGGACCGGATGCCATGATCTTAGTTTTTGAATGCTGAATTTTAAGCTAGCTTTTTCACTCTCCTGTTTCATCAAGAGGCTCTTTAGTTCCTCTTCATTTTCTGCTATAAAGGTGGTGTCATCTGCGTATCTGAGGTTGATATTTTTCCCGGCAATCCTGATTCCAGGCTGTGTTATCTAGGCTGGCATTTCACATGCTATACTCTGCATGTAAGTTAAATAAGCAGGATGACAATATATAGCCTTGATGTACTCTTTTCCCCGCCTTGAAAGAGGATCATGATATGTATGTTTTCAAATTCTTTGAATCAGTTACTGAGTGTCTCCAAACTCTACCACAATTACAATCAATGTGCAGAAAGAATAACATTTTAGAGACCTCTCTTCAAAATTATTGTGATAAGATTACTGACTTGAAATATCTTATTCTCCCCAAAAGATAATATTGATTAAAAAAAAAAAGACATAAGGTAATGTAATGTGGAAAACACCATACAAAAGTAAATAGATTAATTAGTTAATTAAAAACCACAACCTCATGTATCTTATAACACAATTTATTTCATGTAAACAGATCTTCAAAATCAAATTAGGATGACTGTTGTGTCTGTGGTTCGTTTACCACCATTGAAAACCTTAATTCAATTGCAAAATAGCATGTAATATATATTATTAAATATATTATAAAAATTGTTAGAGACAATATTTTCATTGATTATTGCACTCACTATCAACAGTTGAAGGTAAATTCTCCTAAAAATGAAGAAATAAAGTACAGTTTATATTTCAAAATAATCTAAAACATTAATGAGATTTTCTTGATCTGTAGATAGGATGGAAAAATCTGACCTCAGGATTGATTCTGATAGCATTAAGAACTAAGTTAAAAAGATCGGCAATAACTAACTCATGATGACTTAGTGACTACCCAGACTTAGGTCAAACTTCACAAAAGAACACAAAGTTTCTCCACAAGTCTGCCCTCACCTCAGACTGCAGCTGCAAATTTGGGGATTCCCAGACACCCACAGTCCTGGCCAGCTGTCTTCAAATTTGAGAGTTTCTGCTGTCTCTTCAGTTCAATAATGCAGTAAAATGACTCACTGAAGTTGCTGACGGTACTATACTTACAAATGCAGTTTCGTTGTAGCAATGAGGATACAAATCAGTATCTACCAAAAGAAGAGATGCCTGGGGTGTCTCTTCTAGAGATATGTAAAGATTTTATTGAGGTTTCATTATGTAGACATGATTGATCAGAACTTTGGCTGTGTCACTGACTCTGTCTATATTCCCTTTCATCCCCTGGATGTTGTGCTGACATCAAGTGGCTCAAAGTCCCAACCTTTTAGCCATGTGATCTTTCTGCCAGTCCTCATCTTGATATCATCATTCAAAATAAACTATCTAGGAGGTGACCCACACTGAGTCACCTCATTAACATGAACTACTTACTAAATAGAAAATGAATAACAACAATATTCTATCACTTGGGAAATCCACCAAATTTAGAGACTCCCTTTCAGCAACCTGAGACAAAGGCCAACCAAAATTTTTATTATACAATAGAAAATCTGACCATGAGATTTCTTTCTTTTGTTTACCTTTATTTTTCAAATTTCTTTTAGCTGGTGATTAAAAAAGACCTCTTGATTTATAGCAATTTACTCTATTCATGTGGATTTTAGTAAAAATTTATATTAAACTGCCTCTGACATCCTTTTTGACCTCCAGAACATTATATAAATCTGTGTTTTCCTAGTTGTTACATTTTCAACATTTATGCAACAAACAAACTAAAAGAAAACCACATTACAGCATGCCATAATTACACTTTTGAAAGCTAATGACAAAAATAAAATCTTGAAAGCAGTCAGGGTTAAATAATATAATACTTGTAGGGGAAAGTCAATTCAAATGATATCTGATTTCTCATCTGAAACTATGGAGGCCAGAAGGAAGTGGCATGATATTTTTAATGTGCTGAAATAAAATAATTGTCAACCATGGGTTCTATATTTGCTGAAATTATCTTTCAGGAGTGAAAGAATAAACATTTTCTTGTAAAGAAAATTTGGGAGAATTTGTAGATAGCAGTCTTACTCTTAAAAACTGGCTAAAGGATTTCTTCTAGTTGTATTACACGGGTTCGCACAATAGACTGTTTCTTGAGCTTCTATATGAATACTTCTATAAAATACTTCTTATAAGTTTATATATTAGCATGTAAATGTATGATTTATGTCATATCTGATTACTGAAATTAAAATAAAATTCCATGTGATTCTTATAGCAGCACTTAAAACCGAGAAAAGTAAAAGGACGTAAATGAAAGTGAGGTTTCCACTTGATTCGAAGGTTCCAGGAAACTATTATTTGCCGCATGTTATTTATTAAAAGCTTCATTTTCATTTTAGATTTGAAGGATTTGTTAACAAAAGAAACTATTCATTACACACACGATAAGTAATTTCAATATTTAATAGAAGATTCTTTAACTTAATTTCAATATACAGTCATTACAAGGAAAGAAATAGAAACAAAAGAGAGAGATAATAGCCTACACATTACCACTTTGGGCTGACACTTACATTTAAATTTTAACAGCACTGGGAAGCCCCATGTAACAACAGTCTGGGGTCCCAATTGTAAAAGGATTCCAGGCAGTGCATTCACCTCTATGATGAGACTTCAAATTATAGTTTTGGAGGCTCCCATAAACTAATATTATCATCTGTTTGCATGTGAACGTGCAGCTCTGGTTTTTCTTGAACTTTTACAATGCTATTAGTTTCACCTTGTGAGTCATAAGACTTCTTAGACCCTGGTTGGGGTTGGTGGCCAGGCCCCTATGGATTTAAAAGATTCTTAGACCCAATTTCTTTACTATCCAAAGTGTGGTCTGACATAACTGGTGTGCTTGCGTGCAGGCACTTAGTCCAGGTAGGTCAGTCAGAAGCCCACTCTCCCACTTCTGAAGCTTGAACAAGGCTTATTTTTGTTCAGTTGCTCAGTCGTGATGCATGTGTGTGTTATAATATACAGGGATGGTAAGTAATTGGTGAGTTTTATCAGAAAAATGATGTATTGTGGCTCACATTAAAACAAAACTTATGCTGCTGAGTGGATAATTAAGTCCCTAGGGATAAGGGACACACACACACACACACACACACACACACACACACACACACACACTAAAAAAAAAAAAAATTGTTATGACTGGGGCTGTAGGGGAAAGAAGTAGGAGAAAAAAACAAATGGTCTCTGTAGCAGACACAAGTTGGGATGACTGCCAGCTCATAACAATTCTCCCAATGAGAATTATGCAGCTTGCTCCTCTGTCAGAGATGATTCATCCAAGAGGAGATACACCTGCCAAGGTGGGCCAATTAATGGATTATTCTTCTGGGCATGTCAAACATGAACAATGAGAACAGGGTACAGAAGGCTGTTGGAGCAGAGTTGCAAGTTGGCAGAGCCCTAGCACATCCAGAAGTAACTTGCCTGAGGACCCCCAAAGTGCTCTGAGGCTTGGTTATATGGCAACTCCTTTGATTCAGCCATCATCTAGAATTTCTTCTTTTTTAGCTTAACCAAAAGGGATTTCTTTTGCTTCTCATTGAAACAACTTTAACTTACACTGCTTTGACTGTATCAATATAGTTATCTACCAAGGGTAAGCTTTTGGTCTGCCTTGAGGAAAATACCAAAGTTGGTTCATTTCACTCTATGGTATCTGAGATGCATCAGTTGCTTTTCTCTTTCACTTTCAAAATTGACTCCCAACATAAGATATAAATGCTAAGTTTCATTCACAATTGACATAAGCATAAAAAGCCCTTTTTACAGTATTTTTAAAAATTCTACACATTCTGGAAATGCTCATGGATTCTACAACAAAGGTGCCATTTTTGGTTTACTTTCTGTATATAAATTAATGTATCTTTCTGGAAAGATCAATCCATTGTCCTCTGTCATCTGACCATCTACTGTTAACTTTTTTCAGATGCAGCTGCCTTGTATAAATACATCTACCAAATGATTGAAGTGATGTTATACCAATTTTCCTCCTTTTGCATGCAAAATGTTTTTAATTAAATGTTGGCTAATAGCTAGGCTGTTTGGAAATTAACAATCCTAATAGATGGGAACAACAATTTAGACATTTAAAGCTTAATTACTCCTTCAGGCTCATTGTGAGAAAATCAAGGCTTTCTTTATTTGTCTGATTCAGTATTCCTTGGAGTATTTCATCTTATTCTACAATATTCTCATTTTCTTCTATTAAAAAAAAAAATGCTAACCCTAATACAACAAAACAAAGAAGAGGTCAAATCTTACAAGGAGCAAACATGACATCACATAGGGAAGTGAGTCACTGTGCATCAGACTGGGAACTGAATCAGGACTAAACTGACTCACATCTTTCTGGGCCAAGAACCAATTCTAGTTATATCATGTTGGAAAATGACTCATTTATTACCTTTATTAGCTCCCCTCAACATCAAATCAACTGCAAATTGGAGTTGATCTTCATCACATAGGGAAGTGAGTCACTGTGCATCAGACTGGGAACTGAATCAGGACTAAACTGACTCACATCTTTCTGGGCCAAGAACCAATTCTAGTTATATCATGTTGGAAAATGACTCATTTATTACCTTTATTAGCTCCCCTCAACATCAAATCAACTGCAAATTGGAGTTGATCTTATGAAACTCAAGTGGCCCTGTTTGAACCACTGCTCTCTGCTAGTACACAGAAACTAACTGGCCGTTTGGCCACAAGGACTCATAAGCCTAGCCTCATCAACAGGGTGCTGCCCTTCTTCAAGCTGACCACATCTGCACGTAACCTTTGTGATCTTTAACCTTTGTGGACATGTTTTGTATCATTTGTTGGTTGGTTGAAAATCTGTTATCATTCATGTATTTTTTTAAAGGTTTGGTGGAGAACATAATCTAGAAAGTCAACATTCAGCAATAACTAGCAGCACTCTTTTCTGTTTTGTAGTTACCTCTGCAACTAAACTGAATACAACAGAAAGTTGCATTGATAAACTATTCCAGTTAAAATTGGAAAGGAAGCCAGAGCAGTTAGAGCTCCAAAATCATGAGACAATTGCCAAAACAATCTTTAAAAAGTACCTTATGAACACCTGGAAGTCTACAATGAGCTCTTTTTTTGATGTAGGCAGTTTTTAGCAGAGTCCTCTAACTGGCTAATATAACCACAAATGTGGCTATAGAAATTTCACATACGTATTCAGAAGTTTTGACAGTACTGCTGCCACTCTTCCATTTGACACCTGGCCAGGACAGAACATCAGCTGCCCACGTTAAGAGTAGTCACTTAAAAATCTCCAATAATCACCACTTCTCGGTGTGTCCAGTGGATAAAATTCTGAGCTCCCAACGCAGGAAGCATGGGTTCAATCCCTGGTCAGGGAACTAGGTCCCACATGCTGCAACTAAGACCTGGCATAGACAAATAAATAACTAAAGACTAAAAAACAATCACCACTTCTCCACAATCCCCACTATTCTCTTTTGTCTGCAGTTCAGTTCAGTCACTCAGTCGTGTCCAACTCTTTGCGACCCCTTGAATCGCAGCATGCCAGGCCTCCCTGTCCATCACTAACTCCCAGAGTTCACTCAGACTCACATCCATCGAGTCAGTGATGCCATCCAGCCATCTCATCCTCTGTCGTCCCCTTCTCCTCCTGCCCCCAATCCCTCCCAGCATCAGAGTCTTTTCCAATGAGTCAACTCTTCGCATGAGGTGGCCAAAGTACTGGAGTTTCAGCTTTAGCATCATTCCTTCCAAAGAAATTCCAGGGCTGATCTCCTTCAGAATGGACTGGTTGGATCTCCTTGCAGTACAAGGGACCCTCAAGAGTCTTCTCCAANCAGAGTCTTTTCCAATGAGTCAACTCTTCGCATGAGGTGGCCAAAGTACTGGAGTTTCAGCTTTAGCATCATTCCTTTCAAAGAAATCCCAGGGCTGATCTCCTTCAGAATGGACTGGTTGGATCTCCTTGCAGTCCAAGGGACTCTCAAGAGTCTTCTCCAACACCACAGTTCAAAAGCATCAATTCTTCAGCATTCAGCCTTCTTCACAGTCCAACTCTCACATCCATACATGACCACAGGGAAAACCATAGCCTTGACTAGACGGACCCTAGTCGGCAAAGTAATGTCTCTGCTTTTGAATACACTATCCAGGTTGGTCATAACTTTTCTTCCAAGAAGTAAGCGTCCTTTAATTTCATGGCTGCAATCACCATCTGCAGTGATTTTGGAGCCCCCCAAAATAAAGTCTGACACTGTTTCCACTGTTTCCCCATCTATTTCCCATGAAGTGATGGGACCGGATGCCATGATCTTCGTTTTCTGAATGTTGAGCTTTAAGCCAACTTTTTCACTTTCCTCTTTCACTTTATGGATGTCTTAAAGGTAGTACTATGAGTATTTGGTGGTGTGGACAGTCTAACAAGTCAGCAGGGCTCCCCAGGTGGATCAGTGATAAAGGAATCTGTCTGCCAATGCAAGAGATGCAAGAGATGTGGGTTCCATCCCTGGGTCAGGAAGATTCCCTGGAGAAGGGAATGGCAATTCACCCCAGTATTCTTGTCTGGAGAATCCCATGAACGGAGGAGCCTACTGGGCTACAGTCCATGGGGTCGCAAAGAGTCAGGCATGACTGAGTGACTGAGCACATATGCATGTCTTAAAGATAATACTATGAATATTTGGTGGTATATTGAATAAGGATGTGAGTTCCAAGAAAAAGAAAAGGATGACCTTAAGAGTCTTGAGCTAAGCCAAAATACGGCATTGCTCTTTATCCAAATTGAAGGTCTATGATAAAATCTTATTAATGACTCTTCAATGACACTTAGATATAGAGCTATATAGAACTTTTAAAATATGTAAATCAAGATTACAGAGTATAAAATAAAACAGAAATATATATAATTTTTTTTATGTCTCATGAATCACATAGTAACATCAGAACCATGAGGCAGGGTAGGATCACAGGAATAGCTGAGTACAGAGAGAAGAGAAATGCTATAAGGACTAACTCTGATGACACCCAAAGTTAATCAACCATGAAGATGAAAGTTACTGAGAAAAACAGACTGAAAAGGACCAACAAATGAAGTATAACTATTGGGAAAGAAGCATTCTGGAATCTAACTTTTGGGGGAAAAAAGATTTTGAGAATAAGTTGTCAATCTCCTATTATAAATGATGCTGGAAAAGCAAATGATGTGACTGGGACTGACAATTTTATTAATCTGAATCTGATTGTCAGGTCTAAGAATAAAGTCAATGTGCATAAATCTCTATGAGATGATTTAATCCTATAATGATTGAATGATAGATCCTATGTTGATAAAATGTATGAAATCCAGTACAGCTGAAAGAATATAAAGCCATTTCCTGTCACTTCCCTGCCTGTATCCTGTACACCCCTTCTCTCTCTAGGCTTTGGTGTTGCAATCAGAAAATATATAAAATGTCTTATTCATAGGCTGATTCTGAGGTAAATACAATAATGACTTTCTGTTCTTCATTGAGAATCTTTTAAAATCAAAGCAATAGTGCAACAAAGAGAATGAAGGATGCTGTCAATGGCACAGTGCTATACACTTGATCCTCCACTTCTGCTGTGTCTGAGCAAAGTGCTTTGAGAAAGCTATAAACAGAAAATGCAGCAGCAGCCATACAATTCTGGGGCTAAATGTTCCACCAAAAATCTATCATTTCTCCTTGACAGAGATTCAGGTACTGTGAAGATGCAAAGATCCTGTCTTGGTAAAATTAGATCATGCCTGATAAATGATGACTGGTTAATGGTAACTGTATGCATCAAACTATAGACCTAAGAAGTGAGTTAAAACATCACTCAAGCATCAGTCAGGAGATCAAAGATGGGTGATTTCCCACACCTCTTTTCTGTTGAAACATTGACTCTGGGTAGACTGTTTCTAAGCATGTGATTTATACAAAAAAATAGAGCAGAAGTAGAGTTAATATCTTATCTTGAAAACACAATGATATTGTGTCAATTGGAAAACATAACTCTGGATACCATCTACAATAGAGAGCAAAAAAATTAAAAAGTTAATTTCAATTTCAACTTAAAAAAGGCAGAAAGTCATAAGAACGATGAAAGCTCAAGATCATAGACTGAGGTAAAAAGATAACAGTTACAAAAGGAAAAATTGTATGAACAATAAAATTATAAAAAGAAAATGTATACTGATAGTGCTAAAAAAATTAGGACATAGTATAAAAAGAGTGTCAGTACGTTATAGCAAACATAAATAGAAAATTAAACAATCAAGAACTGTCCTAAAAAAATTAAATTAAAATAATAGTGAACAAAATCTATCATCACTGAGTCTCAGTGATTATAACAAACAGATGATAGTAGTTATGAGTTAGAGGTCTTTCCATAAATGATCAAATATTATTATAAACTTTTAAGATAGAAAAATTTGACCTGAAGAATATTATGTTAAAAATGCAGTTTCTAATTAACATAAATACTTATTCCAAAAATTAATGACTCAGAAATTTTATCTTACATGACTTTATAGTTTTAAGAAGGAAAACAAGGTACATATCATAAGCATCTCTTTGTGACCCTGTGAATCACAGCACGCCAGGCCTCCTTGTCCATCACCAACTCCCAGAGTTCACTCAAACTCACATCCATGGAGTTGGTGATGCCATCCAGCCATCTCATCCTCTGTCATCCCCTTCTCCTCCTGCCCCCCATCCTTCCTAGCATCAGAGTCTTTTCCAATGAGTCAACTCTTCGCATGAGGTGGCCAACATATTGGAGTTTCAGCTTCAGCATCAGTCCTTCCAATGAACACCCAGGACTAATCTCCTTTAAGATGGACTGGTTGGATCTCTTTGCAGTCCAAGGGACTCTCAAGAGTCTTCTCTAACCACAGTTCAAAAGCATCAATTCTTTGGCTCTCAGCTTTCTTCGCAGTCCAGTGCTCACATCCATACATGACCACTGGAAAAACCATAGCCTTGACTAGATGGACCTTTGTTAGCAAAATAATATCTCTGTTTTTCAATATACTATCTAGGTTGATCATAAGCATACACACATACACAGACATACACACATATAAGCTGTCTGAGACTTGGATCAAAATTTATATTTTAAAAATAAGGTGGGGGTGACAGTATAAAAGTGATTGCTTATAACCAATAATACAAACAATAAACCAATTGCTTATAATATAATCCAATTAATACTTAGATATTTTACAATGAAATATAAATATGAAAGTATAAATATGAATCCATTTATTACCTAATGAATTACATTTCTGTCACTTGATCATGGAAATTACCCTTTTTATTCAGCTCATACTTATTGCTGTTCTTATGCAGTCTGTCCTCATTAAGTAAGAGTATCTACTGTGTACACCCAAATTTATGGTTTCTCGGGTAAGATGTAACTTTTTCATGATGGGTGACTCAGGTTGCTTTGTGGTTTGTCACCTGAGCAAATGTTTGGTCTCTGCTGAGGCTTACCATTACATCTCAAAAAAAGAAGAATTAACTGCAGGGGAGAGATCACTTTGCTCCAAAACCTTAAAAGGGTCTGTGCTGTGCTATGATTCACCTGTGTGTCTTTCCTAAGGCTCCATGGTATTTATATCTATCACAGAAGCTTGAGGCAGCACTGAATCTACTGAGTCATAAGGCCCAAGGGTCCAAATAGCTTTCACTGCAATATAGAACTGAAGCAGCTACTGTCTTCTTGTGGGAGACCTCAAAACCATCTGCTTCTCATACTCAAAAGTGTATTATGGGAGTGTGCATAAACAAATTATATGTTGCCTGGAAGATGCAAAGAGGCTACATGGCATTATTAGTAGTAGAGGAAGATTTAGTAACATATTTTTTTTTATTTTGAAGGAATATCACAACATGCCCTATTCTGAGTGTCAATAAACCACAGCTTGTGAACCAATCAAGTTTACTGCCTATTTTGTAATGAAAGCTACTGGAGAAACAGCCAAATTCATTTCTTCACATATTACCTGTGGCTATTTCATGTCATAGCAGTAGGTTTGAGTAGTTATGATAAAGATGTATGGCTAAACCTAAAATATTTGCTATTTCCCCTTTAAAAAATAGTGTGTCAAACCTTGTCCAAAACTGTTGGATACTGAGAAATTTCATCAACTTACAAGACATTGTATTTTGTGTATTTATTTTCCTCATTCTGACATGCATGTGTCAAATCAACGTATCTATTATAATTGCTACTTTCAGCTCATTAGGGTGCAATCAGCATGATATCATCAATTTAATGAACCAATTTGATAATCTGTGAACTAGAGATATATAATTCCTTATGACTAGATTATGCTACAGGTCTGGTCTGTTGAAATAACCTGAGGCACAATAGAGAAGGTATATTGCTGGATTTACGAACTGAAAGCAATGATATTTCATCCCAGGTATAGAGAAGAAGATGTTGTTGAGTTCAGTAGCTGTATACAAGCACTGGAGGATGTGTTCTTTACGGAAGCAGTGCAACTATATCTGAAACAGCAACTTCAGTTGAAGTCACCACCTTTTAAATTCATAATATTTTACCATCACTATTTGAAATACATCTCTTTTGTGTACGGTTAAAATAGGCACACTAAATGTGAAGTGATAAGACCACTACTCCCTGTCTCTTTCAAGACCTCAGTAGAGGCACTAATCTGTAATTTTCCTAGGAATTCAAGTCTTCTTTGATTTACTATTTTGGTAGGTTGAGGAAGTTCTTTTGACTTCTAGTTTTTTTTGCTACAAGATTAGCTTCATGATACACATCAAGGAACTAATACAAGATTTTGACAGTTGATATGTATTTATTCCTATTAAGGATTTTAGAACTTGGATTATCATGAGATAGGACCAAGGATGCATTCAGATCACTGAGAGACAAACCTTAGATGAAATTTAGAGAGATCACCTAAATATAATCTGCTCCTTGTCCGACTAGTGGACCACAGTGGTGTTTTGGTATTTAAAAATCTGTGTAAATTAGAGATAGCTTACAACAATTTCAAAAATGTCTAATTATTTTCCGTTCCCCAGCACTCAGTGCTATGGTCTGAACAATAAACTCCCCCTAATTCCCATGTTGGAAGCTCTAAACTCAGCATAATGGCATTTAGAGGTGGGCCTTTGGGAGATTATTATGTTTAAATGAGGTCACAAGGGTGGTGCCCTCATGATAGGGTTAATACCCTGGCAAGAGTCCAGAGCTTGTTCACTCTCTGCCATGTGAAGACACAACCAGATTGTAGCCATCTATCACCAAAGAAGAGAGTCCCCACCACAAACAGACCACACTAGTGCCTTGATCTTGAACTTCTAGTTGCCAAAATTATGAAAAATAAATAAATTTCTGTTGCTTAAGCCGCTCAGTCTATGGTATTTTGTTATGGCAGTTCAAGCTGACTAAGATAGATTTTGATACTGGGGGTGGGGTGCTGTAGTAATAAATATCTGAAATGTGGACATTGCTTTGAAACTCAGTAATGGATGGAGGCTACAAAGGTTCAAGGTCATGACAGAAATATCCACATTATAAGCAGTTCTAGTGAGTTCTCAAACAGAAACAAGGAACGTGTTATTGAAAACTAAAGGAAAGGTGGTATTTGTAATAAAGTGTCAGTGAATTTGCCAGAACAATATTGTAGCATTTTGTGGAAGACAGGATGCATAAGTGATGAAATTAGATATTTAGCTGAGGACATTTCTAAGCAAAGTGCTGAAGAAGTACCTTGATTCCTCCTGACCACTTATATAAAATGTGGGAGGACAGAGATGAATTAAAATATAAATTATTAAATTAAAAGGAACCAGAAATTGATGAATGGAAAAACTTTCAGTTTATTCAATTGAAAAAAATGAGAAAACATGTTCTGAGAACATCAAGGATGAGACTAGACTATTGCTTGATAAAGAGTTTATGGGATTATAGATGCAGAAACACTACCAATTTGAACTAAAGGCACAGATGGAGTAAGATGAAAGAAAGAATCTTGGAGTTGATTCAGCAGCTTGTTAATGGGAATGAAAATTGATGAGAATAAATGTGGTCTTCAGCTGCATTGCAGGGTCTTCAGCTATGACTGTGTTCACAAAGAAGGACTTCTGCTCAAATGTAGACTATGTTAAAGTTCAGTAAACCTGAATGGAGTCACACAAGACTTCATTACATGTCTTGTTATATGTATGGATTAAATACTTGTTTAAAAAATTATATAAGAAACAAACTACAACAACAGAAATAATTTAAAAAATGGTACAACTCAATCAGAGTCCAGTGACATTTTAATTCTTCATCTTGAATCACAGATACTAAGAAATTCAGGAAGCAAATATGTGCTCAGACTCAGAGGAGCAATAATATGGATAGGACAGATATTACACATGGAAAAGAAAAGGTAACCAGTCTACAGGAACTCACATACATTCTTGGATAATTGATTTTAATGGCTGAGCAAAAGAAAACTTTTAAGTAAAATATTTTTTATTGTTAGAAAAAATATTTTGATTTTTTGATAAAAATTTGTCACCCAAGTATTAAAAAGATTAAAGTATACATTTTAGAATAAAGGTTTTAAAATCATGGCAGAAGCTGTTATATGTTTATATAGTAAAACCTTTTCTAAATCTAAATAATGTCGCATCATACTTTCTTAGGTTCTTGACCTTAACTTTGTCCTTAGAGTAACTACTTCCTCTACTTTTGACATTTTAAATAAATGGAAATATTTTAAATAAATGGGAATTAATAACACAGTAAACCAATTGACATACACAATATTTCTTCCCTACTCCATACAGATGTGGTTTAATATGTTTCAATATAAAAGCCAAATGGCATTAAACTAAGTTTAATTCTTATGCTCTTCATTTGAAGCTAAGACTTTCAATCTATTGATACTTAAGTACAAGCTTAAAAATGTCAATAATTCTGAAATTAAGACTAATATGTTACTTGGTGGTGATGCAAAATATTTAACTGACCACAAGTTAGAAATTAAAATTGGATGTCATTTTCTTTAGCAATTTTATTTTTAATGCCACCATGAAATGAATAAAATGTTGTGTTTCCCTATTTAACATTATAGGAGGAAAAAGGTTTACATCAGAACGAAACTATACCAGTAGTGTCTACAGTTGCTAATATTACTTCATGGAAGAGATCTTTCTCATCAAATTTTAAACAAATTTTACTAAATTTTTATTTTGCAATGACTTTGAAACAACTAACACATACACAGAAAAAACTCTTTAAATATTTTTATTCCTCCTCCAATATTTAATGTGTTCTCTCTTTTTTTTAATAATTGAAGTATAATTAATTTATAATGATAAGTTAGCTTTGGGTGTACAGCAAACTGATTCAATTATATTTACATATGTATATACATATATAAATTATTACAAAATATTGAGTATAGTTTCTTGTGCTACACAGTAGGAACTTGTTGTTTATCTGTTTCTCACATACAAGTGTGTATCTGGTAATCCCAAATCCGAATTTATCCCTGCACCCCCTTCCCATTTGGTAATCACTAGTTTGTTTTCTGTGTCTGTGGATCTATTTGTAAATAAGTTAATTTGCATAATTTTTTAAGATTCCACATATAAGTGAAATCATATGATATTTGTTTTAGTATGATAATCCGAGGTTCATCCAGGTTGTTCTAAATATCTCATTGTATATACATACCACATCTCCTTTATCCATTCATCTAACAATGGACATTTAGGTTGTTTCAATGTCTTGGCTATTATAAATGGGTTCCCTTATTAAAAAAAAATTCAAAGAAACCAATTTTAGAAGAAGATGGTGTTAAATATCTGCATATAACTCCATCATCTGTTTATGAGCAACTTCATTACAGTTTTTGAATCTGGAAGCTACCTGTTAAGAGACATGAGTGAAGTAGGATTAGTGAGGAAATCAGGAGAACCTGGTGAGATGAAACATAAGAGGAATCACAGGTAAAAGCTCAGATACCAATTTCTGCTCTGCTACTTCTTAGCTATGTAATTTTGCATATTGTCCATCTTCTTTTCTTTATTTTATTTAACTGGTGAATGCTGTAAAATATTTTTTTGTCCTATCTCACAGGGTTTTTCAGATGGTTGCTATCAGGGTTCATGAAAATTTATAAGCAAATTACAACATAATTTGAAAATCACTCAATATTTTATACAAATAATATTAATATTATTATTTAAATCTTATATATTTTTGGTAACATAATGAATACATAGAAGTAAATCATATGCCCCAGAACAAAGCTATTGGTGTTATCAGATTAATTGTGAAATCTAGTTAAGTAAAGGAGGAACTTGTTTTAAATTATGTCAAATAAATTTCATTAAGAAGGAAGCACATCATTAGGGTGATTTCATATGTTGTTATTAAGACACTAAAAAGACCCAAGAAACAAGAATGTTTCAGGATGCTCTTATTTTTGACTTGCATACCTGAATAGCTGGCAGGTTTGGCTTAGTATATAATATTAAACAGGGCAAGAAATAAGTTTACTTTCAAATTCTTACTTAGCCATTTACCATCTATGTGACCTTGAGGGAAATTACTCTGCTTTGAAGTTCAATGTTTTTAAGTCTCTAAAATAGAGATGATAGCAAGACTAGCAATAATACTAGTAACATGAGAGGCTAACACTGAGTGTTGGTTGATTGCAGGAGGTACTGTACCCAATGCTTTCTGTAGGGAATAATCATATTTAGGCTTGCTATAGAGAATAAAGAATATTTTATGTGTAAAAGATTTACTATTCTCTGAAAATTTTATGTGTTAAACAAAAAACAAGAACATTTATTTTTATCAATTTGAGATAAAGGGCTATATTATTTGATTTTGGGGTAAATAGATCATTTGAATTCTGACTCTGAGATAAACTAGGTTATGAATCGGAGGGATGATGTGGGGTGGGAGGTGGGGGGTATTCATGTTTGGAAGTTCATTTTTACAAAATATTGAGTATAGTTTCTTGTGCTACACAGTAGGAACTTGTTGTTTATCTGTTTCTCACATACAAGTGTGTATCTGGTAATCCCAAATCCGAATTTATCCCTGCACCCCCTTCCCATTTGGTAATCACTAGTTTGTTTTCTGTGTCTGTGGATCTATTTGTAAATAAGTTAATTTGCATAATTTTTTAAGATTCCACATATAAGTGAAATCATATGATATTTGTTTTAGTATGATAATCCGAGGTTCATCCAGGTTGTTCTAAATATCTCATTGTATATACATACCACATCTCCTTTATCCATTCATCTAACAATGGACATTTAGGTTGTTTCAATGTCTTGGCTATTATAAATGGGTTCCCTTATTAAAAAAAAATTCAAAGAAACCAATTTTAGAAGAAGATGGTGTTAAATATCTGCATATAACTCCATCATCTGTTTATGAGCAACTTCATTACAGTTTTTGAATCTGGAAGCTACCTGTTAAGAGACATGAGTGAAGTAGGATTAGTGAGGAAATCAGGAGAACCTGGTGAGATGAAACATAAGAGGAATCACAGGTAAAAGCTCAGATACCAATTTCTGCTCTGCTACTTCTTAGCTATGTAATTTTGCATATTGTCCATCTTCTTTTCTTTATTTTATTTAACTGGTGAATGCTGTAAAATATTTTTTTGTCCTATCTCACAGGGTTTTTCAGATGGTTGCTATCAGGGTTCATGAAAATTTATAAGCAAATTACAACATAATTTGAAAATCACTCAATATTTTATACAAATAATATTAATATTATTATTTAAATCTTATATATTTTTGGTAACATAATGAATACATAGAAGTAAATCATATGCCCCAGAACAAAGCTATTGGTGTTATCAGATTAATTGTGAAATCTAGTTAAGTAAAGGAGGAACTTGTTTTAAATTATGTCAAATAAATTTCATTAAGAAGGAAGCACATCATTAGGGTGATTTCATATGTTGTTATTAAGACACTAAAAAGACCCAAGAAACAAGAATGTTTCAGGATGCTCTTATTTTTGACTTGCATACCTGAATAGCTGGCAGGTTTGGCTTAGTATATAATATTAAACAGGGCAAGAAATAAGTTTACTTTCAAATTCTTACTTAGCCATTTACCATCTATGTGACCTTGAGGGAAATTACTCTGCTTTGAAGTTCAATGTTTTTAAGTCTCTAAAATAGAGATGATAGCAAGACTAGCAATAATACTAGTAACATGAGAGGCTAACACTGAGTGTTGGTTGATTGCAGGAGGTACTGTACCCAATGCTTTCTGTAGGGAATAATCATATTTAGGCTTGCTATAGAGAATAAAGAATATTTTATGTGTAAAAGATTTACTATTCTCTGAAAATTTTATGTGTTAAACAAAAAACAAGAACATTTATTTTTATCAATTTGAGATAAAGGGCTATATTATTTGATTTTGGGGTAAATAGATCATTTGAATTCTGACTCTGAGATAAACTAGGTTATGAATCGGAGGGATGATGTGGGGTGGGAGGTGGGGGGTATTCATGTTTGGAAGTTCATTTACACCCATGACGGATTCATGTCAATGTATGCCAAAACCAATATAGTACTGTAAAGTAAAATAAAGTAAAAATAAAAATTAAAAAAAATACAATAGTTATCTGTAAGCCTCATTTTTCCTGCTTCCAAAAGATGAGTGCATGTACGTGCTAAGTCACTTCAGTTGTGTCCAACTCTTTGCAACCCTATGGACTGTAGCCCGCCAGGCTCCTCTGTCCATGGGATTCTCCATGCAAGAATATTGGAGTGGGTTGCCATTTACTTCTCCAAGGGATTGTCCCAACACAGGGATAAAACCTGCACCTCTTATGTTTCCTGAATTGGCAGGCATTTTTTTTTTTTTTATCACTAGCACTGTCTGGGATGCCCCTAACATGAATAATAGCATCTAAATTAAAATGCTTTTAAATAACCTTTATAATGCTGTTTTTTCATAATACTGTCATAAAGAGTCAAAATAAATATTTGCATTTTATGTAAATTAGTGTATTTTTCAGGTTCAAGCTTGTGAAGCACTTTGGAAAAAAGTCAAATATTGATCAGTGTTGTACTGTGTCTGGTCTTATTTTGGAAAGTTCTGAAATACAATGTTTTTCCTTTAATGTGATGAATTGCTTAGGAAAGGTAGATTCACTTGAAATCAATAGTACTTGGTTTTCAATTCATTTTTTCACATTTGACATTAAAAGTAGATTTTTTATTTGTCAATTCATTCTTTAGTGATTTATCCAACTCACAAACACAGGTATTTTTAAAAATCTTTATGAATGATCTGGGGAAAAATTAAGATAATTTTTGACTTAATATTCATTCTTTCCTATTCCAAAATAAGATATTATTTTCAACAAAAGGTATGAAATTATTAAAAATAGAGTACATGATACATATTGAGGTATACTCAGGTGGCACTCAGTCATTTGAATATCTCAGAGGTACAGATTCAACTGTAAGCAAGAGATAAGCTCAATCAATGCCTGATTTCAGTATTGGAAAGCCATCTGCAGTGTTCCAAGTTTTGAATGATGGTTTTTGGTTTGTGTGTACAGGATGGGCTCACTTGGCTAATAAGGAAAAAATGTGGTGGGGAGTGAAATCACCTTTATAATTTAGAAAATGAAATTAGAAATAAAAGATTTAGGTCATTTGGATACATACTGTTACAGAGTATTCTACTACATGCTATTCAAAAAAAAAAAAGGTAGAGAAGAAAAACTACTGAGAAGTAAATCAAATATAGACCTGGTGTTTACCCTTGAGAATTTTCTTTTAGAGATAGACAACATTTGTGCTGACACCAAAAATAAAATATTTAAAAGATGAGGACTTGTGGGCAGTCAGGCAATCCTGGAAATAATTTCAAAGATGTTTCCTCTGGTCCAAAATGTGCATGTGAGTTTAGTGATATGTCACTATTGATGTAGTAGGCTATTAGTCAAAGTGAATTGACTGAAGTTCTGGATCAACAGAAAGACAATTTCCAAAAGAGGAAATGCACATCCAAGCATTACCCTTTCTGATTTTTTCCCCATGTTTTGTAGTTCTAAAATGTTTCCAAAGTCTTATTTCTATGTTTCTCTCAGAACCTATGTACCCTGAAATTTATTTCCTGTTTTGTATGCTGTCTGTTTCCCTAGGTTTATCAAGTCAGGGGATTTCCTATCAATGTGTTATTCATTTTTAAAACAAGTGCTTGTTACTTTTTCCTATTTGTGGGATTCTGAGCCAAAAATTTAAAGTTAAATAAGATACAGTCCTTGTCCTATCAAACTCAGAGTCTTATTATTTTCACCAAAGGGTAGAAAGTCATTTGAGATACAGAGAAAGGAGTCAGAGAAGTCTTTACAAAGAAGAGAACTTTTTAATGCTGTTTGATAATTAAGACAGACTCCTTGGGAAGGGAATTCTGAAGAAAAATACATTTTAAAAGTGTCCAAGCTTAAAATTCATTTTTTATGAAGTACCTGTGAAACTGGAAGTAAATTTAATATAGTTGGAACACAGGATTTTTGAGGAGAAGCAGGAAATGAAGTCTAAAATAAGTTCACATCATATATTAGCTTGTTATGGATACTGTAAAATATTATTACAAACATAATGAAACAACACAGATTTATTATTTTATAATCCTGCAGTTCAGAAGTTTGACAATGAGGCCAACTTCAAGACTCAGTAGTGCTGCTTCTCTTTGTGGATTTCTCTGGGGGGAACTTATGCCCTTACTCATTTGGATTGCTGGCAGGTATCCTTGTCCTGCAGCAGTAGAACGTGGTCCCTATTTTCTGGATGCCTCTCTGATCCAGTCTGGCTACAACTGTCTCTTGACCTATTTTCTCCAGTTTCAAAGCAGCAATCATGGACCAAGTCCCTGTACTCTCAGAATGTCTTATGACCTAGTCGGGGTGGGATGAATGGGTTCACAGGGAGGGAAGGGAGGCTCAAGAGGGAGGGGATATATATATATTATTATAGCTGATATGCACTTTTGTACAGCAGAAACCAACACAACATTGTAAAGCAATTTTCCAACAATTACAAAACATAAAATGTCTCCTGCCTCTTTTTCCACTGTCACATGTCTTTCATTGACTCTTCTGTCCTTCCTTCTGGTTTTCTGGACCCATTTGAATTCATTGGTTCCACGTGGATAATACAGGGCCCTCTCTTTTGCAGGTCATCTGATGACCAACTTAATTCCCTTTGAGGGGTAAAGTAACATAAATGCAGATTCAAGGGATTAGGTCTTGGACATCTTTGCAGGGAAATTATTCTGCCTATTCTGGGTCACATTTGTCAGGTTTGCTTAAAGAAAAAAAAAAAGAGTGTATATTTCATTTCAGATTCTTTATTGTACATTTGTATATTCAAACGTCCTAATTCTTTTTCACCTAATTCTAGCATGTTATATAAAAAATTACACAATTTGTTTATATTATGAAATTAATTAGCACATACATATGCACACTATTCTGTAATTATTATTTTAAACCTCTACTGTGTTAGTTCTTATTTAATACTTTAATTCTCATATTTTCCCCTTCTCTCACCTTAGTCAGCACCACTAGAAGTGTTTCCTTCTTACTGATCTTTTCTAAAAACATGATTTGTTCTCTAAGCCTTATTTATATATTCTGCATATCTGAGGCTATTGATATTTCCCCAGCAATCTTGATTCCAGCTCTGCTTCATCCAGCCTGGCACTTTGCATGATGCAATCTGCATATAAGATAAATAAGCAGGGTGACAAAAAACAGCATTGACATACTCCTTTCCCAATTTTGAACCAGTCTGTTGTTTCATGTCTGATTCTAACTGTTGCTTCTTGAGCTGCATACAGGTTTCTCAGGAGTCAGGTAAGGTGGTCAGATAGTTCCCCCTCTTTAAGACTGTGGTGCTAAATTCTCTTAGCTTTTGCTTGTCTGGTAAACATTTAATTTCTCCATCAGACCTGAATGGGAGTCTTGCTGAATAGAGTATTCTTGGTTGTAGACCCTTCTCTTTCATCACTTTAAATATATTTTGCTGTTCTGCAGGAGAAGATATTTTAAAAATGTGATACATTCATATTACTAGACAATTCAAGAGAACCAACATTGGAGAAAGTTCATCAAGGTAGCTAGGTAAACATCAGTTTATGGCCATCCATAGCACTTCTGTGTAGAAGCATCAATCAACCAACAAATGTTATATTAAATAAATATTCCTCTTAATAAGAACCAAAATTTAAAATACCTACAAACCAACACAAAGAGCTAACATTTTACTGTAAAAAATAAATTATATCTATAAAATAGTTATGAAATGCATAAATAAAATTAAGAAAAGTAGATTTAAATAAATGAAAAATATACCATGTAGAAGAAAAATAGCTTCATTTATATGTCTTTCATATCAGTTTCCTCCAAAGTAAAATATATTATCAATACAAACAATGTAAGATTTCTAGATGAGCATTCTGAGACATTTGACAATCTTATTCTAAAATGGAAATGAAAGTTTATGGTGCGTCAGTTTAGTTCAGTTCAGTCGCTCAGTCGTGTCTGACTCTTTGTGACCCCATGAATCGCAGGGCTTAATAGCATGAAAACAAAAAATTCAATTAAAAAAAATGGGCAGAAGACCTAAATAGACATTTCTCCAAGGAAGACATACAAATGATCAAGAGCCATGGAAAAGATACTCAACATTGCTAATTATTGGAGAAATACAGATCAAAACTACAATGAGATATCACTTCAAGCCAGTCAAAATGGCTATCATGAAAAAATTCACAAACAATAAATGTTGGAGAGGGTGTGGGGAGAAGGGAAACCTCCCACATTGTTGGTAGGAAAATAAGTTGATACAGATTTTATGAAGGTTCCTTAAAAAATTAAAAATAGAACTACCATGCTGCTGCTGCTAAGTTGCTTCAGTCACGTCTGACTCTGTGCGACCCCATAGACAGCAGCCCAACAGGCTCCCCAGTCCCTGGGATTCTCCAGGCAAGAACACTGGAGTGGGTTGCCATAGCCTTCTCCAATGCAGGAAGGTGAAAAGTGAAAGTGAAGTCGCTCAGTCGTGTCCGACTCCTAGCGACCCTGTGGACTGCAGCCCACCAGGCTCCTCTGTTCATGGGATTTTCCAGGCAAGAATACTGGATTGAGGTGCCATTCCCTTCTGCGAGAACTACCTTATGACCCTGCAATTCCACTCCTGGGTATATACCCTGAGAAAAACATGGTTTGAAAGGATACAGTTCAGTTCAGTTCAGTCACTCAGTCGTGTCCGACTCTTTGTGACCCCATGAATCACAGCACGCCAGGCTTCCATGTCCATCACCAACTCCCAGAGTTCACTCAAACTCACTTCCATGGAGTAGGTGATGCCATCCAGCCATCTCATCCTCTGTCATCCCCTTCTCCTCCTGCCCCCAATCCTTCCCAGCATCAGAGTCTTTTCCAATGAGTCAGCTCTTCATAGGAGGTGGCCAACGTACTGGAGTTTCAGCTTTAGCATCAGTCCTTCCAATGAACACCCAGGATTGATCTCCTTTAGGATGGACTGATTAGATCTCTTTGCAGTCCAAGGGACTCTCAAGAATCTTCTCCAACACCACAGTTCAAAAGCATCAATTCTTCAACGCTCAGCTTTCTTCACAGTCCAACTCTCACAACCATACATGACCACTGGAAAAACCATAGCCTTGACTAGACGGGCCTTTGCTGGCAAAGTAATATCACTGCCTTTCAATATGCTATCTAGGCTGGTCATAACTTTCCTTCCAAGGAGTAAGCGTCTTTTAATTTCATGGCTGCAATCATCATATTCACCAAAGAACTGATAGCAATCACCAAGTCATATAAACAACCTGAATGTTCATCAACAGAGGAATGGATAACAAAAATGTATTACATGTATACAAAGGAATTTTACTCAGTCATAGAAAAGAATGAAATAATGACATTTGCATCAGGATGGATGGACCTAAAGATTGTCATACTGAGTGAAGTCAGTCAGACAGAGAAGGATAAGTGTCATATGACATCCCTTATATGTGGAAACTAAAAATAAATGATACAAATGAACTTACTTACAAAACAGAAACAGACTCACAGACTTAGAGAATGAAATTATGGTTTCTGGAGGAAGAATGGGGAGAAGGGATAGTTAGGAAGTTTAGGAACACATGTACACACTGCTTTATTTAAAATGGATAACCAACAATGACCTACTGTATAGCACATAGAACACTGCTCTAGAACACTGCTCTGGAATACAGCTCAGTTCAGTTCAGTTCAGTTGCTCAGTCTTGTCCAACTCTTTGCATGGACTGTAGCATACCAGGGCTCCCTGTCCATCACCAACTTCCAGAGTTTACTCAGACTCATGTCCATTGAGTAGGTGATGCCATCCAACCATTTCATCCTCTATCATCCCCTTCTCTTCCTGTCTTCAAGCCTTCCCAGCATCGGGGTCTTTTCAAATGAGTCAGTTCTTCACATCAAGTGGCCAAAGTATTGGAGTTTCAGCTTCAGCATCAGTCCTTCCAATGATTATTCAGGACTGATTGCCTTTAGGATGGACTTGTTGGATCTCCTTGCAGTCCAAGGGACTCTCAAGAGTCTTCTCCAACACCACAGTTCAAAATCATTGATTCTTCGATGCTCAGCTTTCTTTACAGTCCAACTCTCACATCCATACATGACTATCGGAAAAACCATAGCTTTGACTAGATGGACCTTTGTAGGCAAAGTAATGTCTTTGCTTTTCAATATGCCATCTAGGATGGTCATAATATTTCTTCCAAGGAGCAAATGTCTTTTAATTTCATGTTTTTGTTGTTGTTGTTGTTGCTGTTGTTGCCAAGGGATGAGAAACCCTTTTTGAATGAGATCTAAAAAGCACAAACAAGAACATGAAAAATGGATTTGACAACACACACATGCACACACAAACTATCTTCACTGACAGTCTCTATAACCAAAGTCACAGATAAACAAGTGAAAGTTATTTCTAAATATCTTCTAAATTCTCAAAAGCTAAAAAGATTAATACTATAAATAAGAAATAGCTCTAATTATAGAACAATAAAAAATAAAATATTTAACAGCAATATTGAGAAAGACATGAACAGGAAATTTGTAAGTGTTGCAGCCCAATGGCTATGCAAACTTCATAAGTAACCAGAATAAATGCAAATTAAAACATCAAAGTGAAAAAAACTAGAAATATGTATACAATCCACTGCTGATAAGAGTATGAAGAAAGGACATCCTTGACAGCACTTAAAGAAACTAAACATATATATACTTTAAGATTCAATAATCTTACTCTTGAGTAATGCATTCCCAAAGGAAGGAAAATTTCTCAAAGGGCCTGAGAAGATTAGTGACAAAGTATTTGTGGAAAATTTCTTGTCATGGAAGTGGCTCTATCTCTTAAGCATACAGATAACAAATGAGAAACTACTATGGACAGATATGAGCAGTAGAGGAAAGAGTAAAATCCATATAGCACCGTAGGTAGATCTCAAAAATCTGTAGAAATGAGAAAAATAGTAAAGTCTGAAAGTTTAATAACATTTGTGTAAATTAAAATGATACATTCACGAACAACAACTAATATTTTGCAATAAAAATTGCATATTAAGTACATACACTGAACATATTAGATTGATCATTATAGAAAAGAGGGGAAGAAATAGTTATTAATATTCCCTTTTTTCTTTAATGTAAAGTGGATTCAGAATTAGGCAGAGGTAAATTAGTATAATAGCTCATGATAGTATCAATCTTTTAAACTCTGTCTGGAGATGTAACTGTGTTCATGGCTGCAATATATCTGTTTCACTTCCAGTTTTGGTACATATATTCCAGCTGGGAAGAAAAGCAAGACATGGAGACCAAGCACAAAAACCAAATTCAACTAAATCTGGCTTTATTAAAGGTAGTGATATTTTGTTAATTTTGGCATAATCTTGAGGACCATGAAATGTGTATTCTCCAATGTTTAATTTTCTCTTTTAAAAAATCATTTGCACAATAATGCCCAGACTTTTTCAGTTTACAAAGTTTAATTAGTAATCAACAAAAGCTATACATATTATCACAGAACTATGATATATTTAAATTTTAATAAAATATCAACAGTCTCATGTATCATGAATAATTTAGCATATTTTTAACCAATTATGCTTATACACAATAGAACATTAGCTTTTTCAGAAGATCTTTTCATTAAGAAGGTGGCAATTTATTATATCAGTATTAGGATTCCTAGGTAGCATGCTAGTGGATTTAGTATTTCTTTCAAAGATAATTTTTTCCTTTATAGCCTATTCTACAAAATGTGATTAAAAATCTAATTTCTAATACTTATTGACCTCTGCTTCACATTGTTAATATATTATCTCATTCAACCTTTGAAACAACCTCTTGAAGCAGGGACTATTCTCTTAGTTTATGAAGAGGAGATTAAGGTGGACAGGATAAATTATTTGACTGGGCCATGAAGCTAAATGGAAGTGGAAACAGATCGGCCTCAGGAAGGAAATTCTCTCACCATGCCTTCTCTCAGGGATTTGTGTTCCTCTTTGTTTCAGCTTAAGTTACGATTTTATCGCTTCTTGGCCTTTTGGCTAAGATAAAGTGGTGGCTCAGATGGACAGTGTCTGTCTACAATGTGGGAGATCTGGGTTTGATCCCTGGGTTGGGAAGTTCCCTGGAGAAGGAAACGGCAATCCACTCCCCTGGACGGAGGAGCCTGGTGTCCATGGGGTCGCAAAGAGTTGGACACGACTGAGTGACTTCACTTTTTTTTTTTTTTTACCAAAGGTAGAACCTGAGTGTGATGTTTTTATAATAAGTGTCAGTGATTGAAATCTGTTTAGTCCTCACTTCTTGCTCATCGTTAGTGTGAGAATAGAGTTGTGTGAAAAGAATGAAACAAGTATCACTCAGGGCACAGAAAGATTGCCTTCCTTTTGGGCTCTCAGAAAGCCCATGAAAAGATTTTCCTCCATGAGTTTAAAAATATCTGGCACCTTACAAGTGATTTATGAAAACAGGCTGAATAAATTCTGAAAACAGAGTGATTGCAAAGTTTATTTGCTTCTGTGGGAACATAACAAAGAAGCCAGAAGCAAGCAAATTCAGTTTATCCTGTTGCTTGTGTGTCAGAGATGCCCCTAAGGTGTCTTATAATAATGTTCTATGAATAATTCTGTCTTAACAACCCAGGTTTAATAAGGACAAGTAAATCTGTTTGTCACACTGCGAACTGAAGGAGTGTTTCGGTATAAAATTCTAAAAATTGTAGCCAATATTGAATGAGTGAATGATATTAAATAATGAACTATTGTATTTTTTTTTCCTGTATTGGATCACCTTCTTAAAAGCAATTGTTCTCTGCTAATCCTTTCAACCCACAGTATTATAATCAGGTAAAATTATACTTTCATCAACTTCTTCAAGTTGCATTATCCAGTTTTATTTTACTCTCGTGTATCACACTGTAAATCACATCAAATATTTTAAAAGTTAAGGTTTAAAAACATTTAATATGTTTCAATTTCTTCAATAAGGTAGGTAAAGAAAAATGGCATTCTTTTCACATATAGGCTAAATAAAATTGCTAAAATTAAACACTTTTAAATTTTTTCAGTAATGTTGAAATGTTGCTGTTGTTCAATTTCTAAATCATGTCCACCTCTTTGCAACTCCATGGACTGTAGCATGCCAGGCTCCTGGCAGATAGCTCCATTATCTCCTGGAGTTGCTCAGATTCATGTCCATTGACTTGGTGATGCTATCTAACCATCTCATCCTCTGATGTCTTCTTCTCATCTTGTCCTTATTCTCTCGCAGCATCAGGACCTTTTCCAGTGAGTTGGCTCTTTACATTAGGTGGCCAAATTACTGAAGCTTCAACTTCAGCATCTGTCCTTTCAATGAATATTCAGCATTTATTTCCTCTAAAATCGACTGGCTTGATCTCTTTGCAGTCCAAGGGACTTTCAAGAGTCTGCTCCAGCACCACAATTCAAAAGCATCAGTTCTTTGGCCCTCAGCCTACTTTATGGTCCAACTCTCACATCCATATATGAGTACTGGAAAAACCATAGCTTTGACTATGTGGATATTTATTTGCAAAGTGATGCCTCTGCTTTTGAATATGCTGTCTAGGTTTGTAGCAGCTTTCCTTCTAAGGAGTAAGCATTTTTAAATTTCATGACTGCAGTCATGGTTGTTTTGCTGAAAATTTTCATTTTCATCTCAGGTTCAAAGAATTTGTTAACAAAATAAGCCACTCGCTATATACAAATAAATAATACAAATATTTATTAGACAATTATCTAGTTTACTTACAATATATTAACATTAAAAGAAAAGAGAAATAGAAGCAGCAGAGGATACATCACCAAATTGGGTTTTGACCAGCATCCAGACTTAAAGAGTGCTGGGACGTCCCTTGTCACAGCACACCTGGAGTCCCAACTGGGAAAAGGCCCCAGGCAGCATGTCAGCTCCATGAGTGAGACTTCAAAGACTGCAGTTCAGTGTTCCCGTTTATAATCCCAGGAAATAAACTGATATTATCATCAATCGGTGAGCAAAACTGCAGCTCTGGTATTATGTTAATTTTTACAATGCTGTTTGCTTTGTTCTGCAGATTCTGAAGTGTTGAGAAGTGTGGGGAGTGGTTGTCCAGACCTCCCCCAGGAACTTAAATTCCAAGATTGGCTTCCTGTCTCCTGTGTTTCTCGTCTGACACTCACAGCAGGCGTGGCTGACACCCTTAGCAGTGTCCAAGCAGGTCAGAAGCAGGGCCAGAGGTCGGCTCTGCTTTGTCTCTGAAGCCTAAACAAGACTATTTAATTTCCCTAACAATGGTCCACAATGATTTTGGAGCCCAAGAAAATAAAATCTGTCACTCTTTCCATGTTTTCCCCCTCTATTTGCTGTGAAGTGATTGGACCAGATGCCATGATCTTATTTCAGTAAATATCAAATTTTAAAAAGCTGCTGTAAATATAATAAAAAGTAAGTAGAGCAAAATCTTCATTACTAGTATAATATTACCTTTTACCCTTTGTCTTTAATACACTCTATAGTATCAACTCAGTAAATAAATAGGCCATATTTAATATCATTTCCTAGTATACTTCTTGAGGATGAGAGGATCACATCAATATATTTTGGAAAGTCTCCAATAGGAATGGAGTTTAGTGTCTAAAAATACTTTAGGTGTTCACCTCCTCAAGCAAAATAGACAATGAAATGCAACTAAATTCCCTGCAATAATATATCTTCTCTACTTCCCTTCAAACCACCACTGCACAGGTCTGAGTCTTCTTTTCTGCCTGTTGACAACATATTATGCAGTCAGTTGCAATTATCATCAGTTTTACTCTTCCTCAGTTAATACAGGTACAAAATTTCTTCACAAGACCCTAGAAATGAAACAAAGGAAGCAAAGTGATGAGGGGGAATAGGTATCCCAGAAATGCGCGCAACAGATGTGATACCTTGGGCCCATGTGAAAATCCTCCTTCTCCCCATACTTCTGCCTTATGATCAGTGATGTTACTGTGCAGTCCAGCTATGTTTAGGTACAGACTCTGTTTAGTGAGACAGTGGGAAGTCTTGTAGGTGGATGAGAATTAGTGTCTACCCTGACTGAATAGTGAGACACATATAGAGAACTGGCATATCCTTGAGACAGGATGAAGAATGTGCATTCTTATTCTTTCCAGGAGAAATCAGCCTTTTGTTTGTTGTGGTGAAGAAGAAAACAGACAGAATAGGCTCCATCTTGAAAGCAGGACTCCACCTTGGGTCGGACTGTGGACTTTGAGCTATATGTCCAGTATCTATGGAAATGACTTACTAACTGGAAAAACCAGACTCCCAGGAGGGAGGAGACCCAGGGCTCATACCTAGACTCTCCTTCACCTAAAAGAATACCCTAATTATCTGTGTAACTAAATAGAATCATAAATTCTATTATGCTTATTGGGGTATGACCACAGGCCTATTGATAATTGTCCATTGTTAACTACCTAGGCTTAAGGCATATGAATCAAGGGTTTAAGACATATGAATCAAGGGTTAACTTTAATCATATCTTTCTTTTCCTTTGTTCAGACTAGTTTCAGAGAATTTGGGGAGGTGGGTTTGACCATGTACACTTAGGGTATATAAGGTTTCACAAAAACTGGTCAGGGTCCTTGGCTAAGAGGAGACTCTGCCTTTGGCCCCCCAGTGTAATAAACTGCACTCCACTCTCTGCATTGTTATTCTGAGTGAGTTTGTTTCCCAGAACGCGTGGCTACAACAGCAGAGTGATTTCCAATAGATGACTCCCTAGCAAGTGTTAAGGTATATATTTTCTTCTCCAATAAAGGGAGCATAGTTGACAAATTTTGCAATTTGAAATCTTATTAAGTTTATAATCATCCACTCTATCCATCTTTTTCAGAGTCCAAACAGATAGGCTAAATGGTGATCTTAAAAGGCTAATCATCTGTAAACCTTTCACATCTTTGATGTAGTTCTAGTTTTGTGATTGCCCCAGGGTTTGACACTGCTTTTTCTTATTCTTTTGATATAGTAGGTAACATGTAATACATCTTCTTGGTCCTTTAAACCAAAAAGTTTATGCAATGGATCATAGAACCAATGAATAGATTCTATACTGTCTTCAAATAACTCCAGCTGTATCCTCAGAAGTTGAAGGTTAACAATTCTAAGGATTTGGGGTCCCACGATTTCAACCGAGTCAGACTCAAACTTCAAGTCAATTTATTAATACACCATAGTGTAAACATGAGATTTGAGACCATGGTCTTCCCTTAAGAGTATGCAGACTCCACTTCCCTCCAAGGGTACTCAGCATCTGTAGTTCACATCTGGAAAAGAGAAAGGCTCTAATGATCTGCCACTTGAGAATCTTATCATTTTCATTCAAATCAGGAAACCATATTCAGTGCATAATCACCAACCTGTATCTTTAGGTATAACTACTAAAAGAAAGTTTTCTTATATTACTACTCTTCTCACTAATACAGTTTTCAAAAATGTATGCTTCTTGGGAAGAGGTAGGGTAGGATGGAAGAAGAGTCATATGATATAGCTCCTCTAACATTTCAATCTCCTTTGATTGTTCCCATTACATAATGCAATTAATTTTTAGCATCCAGATTATACTTAGTATAGGCCAACATGAAGTCTAAGTGTTCGTCAACCAAACAAGCGAATACAGACCACTTGAGAATCCACATTTCTCTTATTGGCTCCTTTCCCCACAAATATAGTCCAATCTAATGCTTTCAGACTATAATATAACCTTCATATCTATTCTCCATATAGAGTGGAAAATACCTGTGATCCTTTTGGTGCTTGGGGCATTTTCAGTTCAGTTCAATTCAGTTCAGTTGCTCATTTGTGTCTGACTCTTTGAGACCTCATGGACCTCAGCATGCCAGGCCTCCCTGTGCATCACCAACTCTTGGAGTTTACCTGAACTCATGTCCACTGAGTCAGTGATGCCATCTAACCATCTCATCCTCTGTCATCCCCTTCTCCTCCTGACTTCAATCTTTCCCAGCATCACGGTTTTTTGAAATGAGTCAGCTCTTTGCATCAGGTGGCCAAAATATTGGAGTTTCAACATCAGTCTTTCCAAAGAACATTCAGGACTGATCTCCTTTAGGGTGGACTGTTTGGATCTCCCTGTTGTCCAAGGGACTCTCAAGAGTCTTCTTCAACACCACAGTTCAAAAGCATCAATTATTTGGCGCTCAGCTCTCTTTACAGTCCAACTCTCACATCCATACGTGACTACTGGAAAAACCATAGCCTTGACTAGATGGACCTTTGTTGGCAAAGTAATGTCTCTGCTTTTTAACATGCTGTCTAGGTTGGTCAAAACTTTCCTTCCAAGGAGTAAGCGTCTTTTAATTTCATGGCTGCAGTCAAAATCTGCAGTGATTTTGGAGCCCCCCACAAAACAGTCAGTCACTTTTTCCACTGTTTCCCCATCTATTTGCCATGAAGTGATGGGACCGGATGCCATGATATTAGTTTTCTGAATGTTTAGCTTTAAGCCAACTTTTTCACTCTCCTCTTTCACTTTCATCAAGAGGCTTTTTAGTTCCTCTTCACTTTCTGCCCTAAGGGTGGTGTCATCTACATATCTGAGGTTACTGATATTTCTCCTGGCAATCTTGATTCCAGCTTGTGCTTCTTCCAGCCCAGCCTTTCTCATGATGTACTCTGCACATAAGGTCAACAAGCAGGGGGACAATATACAGCCTTGACGTACTCCTTTCCCTATTTGGAACCATTCCGTTGTTCCATGTCCAGTGCTAACAGTTGCTTCCTGACCTGCATATAGGTTTCTCAAGAGACAGGTCAGGGGGTCTAGTATCCAGACCTCTTGAACATTTTGCAACAGTTTACTGTGATCCACACGGTCAAAGACTTTGGCATTTTCAATAAAGCAGAAATAGATGTTTTCTGGAACTCTCTTGCTTTTTCGATGATCCAGCAGATGTTGGCAGTTTGATCTCTGGTTGCTCTACCTTTTCTAAAACCAGCTTGAACATTTGGAAGTTCACGGTTCACGTATTCCTGAAGCCTGGCTTGGAGATTTTTCAGCATTACTTTACTAGCGTGTGAGATGAGTGCAATTGAGTGGTAGTTTGAGCATTATTTGGCATTGTCTTTCTTTGGGATTGGAATGAAAAATGACCTTTTCCAGTCCTGTGGCCACTGCTGTGTTTTCCAGATGTGCTGGCATATTGAGTGCAGCACTTTCACAGCATCACCTTTCAGGATTTGAAATAGCTCCACTGGAATTCCATCAACTCCACTAGTTAGTTTCTTTGTAGTGATTCTAAGGCCCACTTGACTTCACATTCCAGGATGTCTGATCCGAGGTGACTGATCACACCATCGTGATTATCTGGGTCGTGAAGATCTTTCTGGTACAGTTCTTCTGTGAATTCTTGCCAATTCTTCTTAATATCATCTGCTTCTCTTAGTTCCATACCATTTCTGTCTTTATCGAGCCCATCTTTGCATGAAATGATCCCTTGGGATCTCCGATTTTCTTGAAGAGATCTCTACTCTTTCTCACTCTGTTGTTTTCCTATATTTCTTTGCATTGTTCGCTCCTGAAGGATTTCTTATCTCTCCTTGCTCTTCTGCGGAAATATGCGTTCAGATACTTATATCTTCCCATTTCTCCTTTGTTTTTCTCTTCTCTTCTCTTCACAGCTATTTGTGAGGCCTCCTCATACAGCCATTTTTTTTTTNAGCTGAGTGCCGAAGAATCGATGCTTTTGAACTGTGGTGTTGGAGAAGACTCTTGAGAGTCCCTTGGACTGCAAGGAGATCCAACCAGTCCATTCTGAAGGAGATCAACCCTGGGATTTCTTTGGAAGGACTGATGCTAAAGCTGAAACGCCAGTACTTTGGCCACCTCATGAGAAGAGTTGACTCATTGGAAAAGACTCTGATGGTGGGAGGGATTGGGGGCAGGAGGAGAAGGGGACAACCGAGGATGAGATGGCTGGATGGCATCACGGACTCGATGGACGTGAGTCTGAGTGAACTCCGGGAGATGGTGATGGATAGGGAGGCCTGGCGTGCTGCGATTCCTGGGGTCGCAAAGAGTCAGACACGACTGAGCGACTGAACTGAACTGACCCTTCCTATGCCCAAAGCTACCGTCTGTATGCCAGTGACTGCCATTATATGAATGACCATTAGTGGCTTTCAGAGGTTTGAGAAAGGAAGAGATCTAGATTTAATTTCTAGTTCTGTCTTTTATTAGCTGAATGACCTTGGACTAGTTCCATTATCTGATACTATTTCTTCATCAGTACAATGAGTATAGGGATAGTTGCCTCATGAGATTGGAGATAATGTATGGAGAGCAGTGTGCTCCTTTGGCCCACATAGAAGAAACACGGACTATATTAGCTATGGTTATTCCCTACTAAATGCCCTCATGTTCATCTGCCATAGTGTTGGAGGTCTGTGATTGTGCTTCCTGGTTTAAAATGATTGTTGTTGTCAGGCGTTCTGGAACTTCAGGAGAGAGATGCTGTCAGCTGCTTGGGGAATAGGATTAGTTCTCTCCACTGATACTCATCTTAATGGGATCAACAGTGTTTTGGGGCTTCAGGCTTCAGAGTAGATTGAAGATGATTTCTAGAGCTGTAGTTCTCAAAGCTCATATGTATTGGGATTTCTGTAGACCTTTAACAATGCAGGTTTTTTACTTCTTCTCAGATCCACAGTGGAGAAGGCAATGGCACCCCATTCCAGTGTTCTTGCCTGGAGAATCCCAGGGACGGGGGAGCCTGATGGGCTGCCGTCTATGGGGTTAGAGTAGATTGAAGATGATTTCTAGAGCTGTAGTTCTCAAAGCTCATATGTATTGGGATTTCTGTAGACCTTTAACAATGCAGGTTTTTTACTTCTTCTCAGATCCACAGTGGAGAAGGCAATGGCACCCCATTCCAGTGTTCTTGCCTGGAGAATCCCAGGGACGGGGGAGCCTGATGGGCTGCCGTCTATGGGGTTGCACAGAGTCGGACATGACTGAAGCGACTTAGCAGCAGCAGCAGATCCACTGATTCAGAATCTCTTGGGAGTAGAACCTTGGCATCTGTTTTTAATGTGTTATCCAGGTGATAATTTCTCTAGAACTGCTTGAGAAAGTATACTCAAGAGAGAGGAATTCTGCAGCTACTTAGTGAAAGGCATTGCCTGGCTGCTCAGAATCTTACTTATAGTGGGGATGATTGTCCCCTTCATGTCCCCTTCATTGGCAGGCGGATTCTCATTCACTGTGCCATCAGGGAAGTCCCAGACACGGAATTCTCAACAAGGCAGGTGTGTTTGCCAAATTGTAGAATGTTTGTTATTGGGTTTCAGTATACATCAGAGTTCATATCTGCTGAGGATATACCCTCAAGAACATCATGGTACTTCCAGAATCAGGAAATTTGATTGCTAACAGATGTGGAATTCTCTTTTTTTTTAATTAAGTAATTCAGTTTTTATTTATTTTTGACTGTGCTAGACCTTTGCTGCTCTGCATAGGCCCTCTCCAGCTATGGTGAGCACAGGCCACCCATTGCTCACCCCCTGCCCCCCAGCTGTGGAGTACAGGCACGGGGGCACACAGACCTCAGTAGCTGCAGCATATGGGCTCAGTAGTTGCGGCCCTCAGGCTCAGCAGTTATGGTGTATAGGCCCAGTTGCTCTGTGGCACGTAGAATCCTCCCGGACCAGGGATCAAATCCATGTCCCCTTCATTGGCAGGCGGATTCTCATTCACTGTGCCACCAGGGAAGTCCCAGACACGGAATTCTCAATAAGGCAGGTGTGTTTGCCAAATTGTAACCTGACAGTTTGCAATGATGTGTGAATGTTCAGTTGCTAAGTTGTGTCTGACCCCATGGACTGCAGCCTGTCAGGCTCCTCTGTCCAGTATTCCAGGGAAGAATATTAGAGTGGGTTGCCATTTCCTCCTCCAGGGGGTCAACTCAGGGATCAAACCTGTGTCTCCTACCCCTCCTGCATTGGCAGGTGAATTTTTTACCACTGTTCCACTGGGGAAGCCCTCTAGTGATACCCTTCTAGTAATTCCCACAAAGTATCTGTTCAGCTGGGGCCATACCATTCCCCTCCAAAAAACACTAAGATTTTTCATGAGGTTGAAACCATGGGTCTAGTAGTTAAGCTTTTCTCTGGGTGAGTAGCTGGGAGAAATGTCTTCCTTTTCTGAGTAGTTTCTGCTGTTCAGTGAATCTTGATTACAGTGTATAAGTGAAGTGAGAGTCACTCAGTTGTGTCCAACTCTTTCTGACCCCATGGAGTATATAGTTCATGGAATTCTTCAGGCCAGAATCCTGGAGTGGGTAGTTGTTCCCTTCTCCAGGGGAATCTTCCTAACCCAGGTCTCCCTCGCTGCAGGTGGATTCTTTACCAGCTGAGCCACCAGGGAAGCCCAAGAATATTGAAGTGGGTAGCCTATTCCTTCTCCAGCAGATCTTCCCAACCCAGGGAATCAAACTAGAGTCTCCAGCATCTCAGATGGATTCTTTACCAGCTGAGCTACAGGGTTTATTTCTCCAGTTTAACTGCTCATTACCTTGTACATGTCTAGAGAGTGAATAAATGAACCTCACATACAGTTTATACATAGCTCTTGTACTGTTTTTTGACCCAATTGTAATAAGGCCTTTACTTGATTACAGCCCAAGCAATAACATTGTCTTTTGCTCCAGTCTTCTGATTCATTGTACATTAATGATGGATGATGTATTTTTACCAGATGACTCCCATTTTTTCCATGGTGTTGTACATTTAATTTATTAAATGGTTACCTATAGACCTCTTCTTTGCCCTGCTGTCAGTATCAGCAAGGTCAGTTATTCTTTTTGTATGTGTGTCTTGTAGTTTATTTTGCCACATATTCTTATAGGCTACTTACAATTCATACAATAGTGTATGAATTCTATTCCTTTGTTTCCCATTTCTTTTTTCCCCCCACTAGCTTACTGGCCTAGTGATGTAGGTTAATTGTGTTCCTCTTCCTTTCTTATGAATAGTTTCCTAGCCTGGCTTTCATTTTTTTTTTTTTGGCCATGCCTCACAACTTGTGGGATCTTAGTTCCCTGACCAGAGATCGAAACCAGGCCCTTCACAGTGAGAATGTGGAGTCCTAATCTCTGGGCCTGCCAGGGAATTCTTAGCCTGGTTTTTCATCCACCTCTTCTGCTTCTGTGATCATGTTGCTTGTCATTTCTAATGATCTACTTCACTCCCTTTCCTATATATCCTTTCACTGGCAGCTCTTTCTTTGATTCCTTTTTATTTTTTCCTGTTTCTGTTTGTTTATATGTATGTCTCTCTCACTGAATTGTAAACATTTTAAGTTCAGTTCAGTCGCTCAGTCGTGTCCGACTCTTTACGACCCCATGAACCGCAGCGTGCCAGGCCTCCCTGTCCATCACCAGCTCCCGGAGTTTACCCAAACTCATGTCCATTGAGTCAATGATGCCATCTAACCATCTCGTCCTCTGTTGTCCCCTTCTCTTGTCTTCAGTCTTTCCCAACTTCAGGGTCTTTTCCAGTGAGTCAGCTCTTCGCATCAGGTGGCCAGAGTACTGGAGTTTCAGCTTCAGCATCAGTCCTTCCAATGAACACTCAGGACCGATTTCCTTTAGGATGGACTGGTTGGATCTCTTTGCAGTCCAAGGGACTCTCAAGAGTCTTCTCCAACAACACAGTTCAAAAGCATCAATTCTTTGGTGCTCAGCTCTCTTTATAGTCCAACTTTCACATCCATATATGACCACTTTAAAACCATAGCCTTGACTAGACAGACCTTTGTTGACAAAGTAATGTCTCTGTTTTTTAATATGCTGTCTAGGTTGGTCATAACTTTTCTTCCAAGGAGTAAGTGTCTTTTAGTTTCATGGCTGCAATCACCGTCTGCAGTGATTTTGGAGCCCCCCAAAAATAAAGTCTGACACTGTTTCCACTGTTTCCCCATCTATTTCCCATGAAGTGATGGGACCAGATGCCATGATCTTAGTTTTCTGAATGTTGAGCTTTAAGCCAACTTTTTCACTTCCCTCTTTCACTTTCATCAAGAGGCTCTTTAATTCTTCTTCACTTTCTGCCATAAGGGTGGTGTCATCTGCATATCTGAGGTTATTGATATTTCTCCCAGCAGTCTTGATTCCAGCTTGAGCTTCCTCCAGCCCAGCATTTCTCTTGATGTACTCTGCATATAAGTTAAATAAGCAGGGTGACAATATACAGCCTTGACGTACTCTTTTTCCTATTTGGAACCAGTCTGTTTTTCCATGTCCCATTCTAACTGTTGCTTCTGGACCTGCATACAGGTTTCTCACGAGGCAGGTTAGGTGGCTTGGTATTCCTATCTCCTTCAGAATTTTCCACAGTTTTTTGTAATCCACACAGTCAAAGGCCTTGGCATAGTCAATAAAGCAGAAATAGATGTTTTTTTGGAACTCTCCTGCTTTTTCAATGATCCAGCAAATGTTGGCAATTTGATCTCTGGTTCCTCTGCCTTTTCTAAAACCAGCTTGAACATCTGGAAATTCACAGTTCATGTATTACTGAAGCCTGGCTTGGAGAATTTTGAGCATGACTTTACTAGCGTGTGAGTGCAATTGTGTGGTAGTTTGAGCATTCTTTGGCATTGCCTTTCTTTGGGATTGGAATGAAAACTGACCTTTTCCAGTCCTGTGGCCACTGCTGAGTTTTCCAAATTTGCTGGCATATTGAGTACGGCACTTTCACAGCATCATCTTTTAGGATTTGAAANGGTTATTGATACTTCTCCTGGCAATCTTGATTCCAGCTTGTGCTTCCTCCAGCCCAGTGTTTTATAAGCAGGGTGACAAGATATAGCCTTGATGTACTGCTTTTCCTATTTGGAACCAGTCTGTTGTTCCATGTCCAGTTCTAACTGTTGCTTCCTGACCTGCATACAGATTTCTCAAGAGACAGGTCAGGTGGTCTGATATTCCCATCTCTTGATGAACTTTCCACAGTTTATTGTGACCCACACAGTCAAAGGCTTTGGGATAGTCAATAAAGCAGAAATATATGTTTTTCTGGAATGCTTGCTTTTTTGGTGATCCAGCGGATGTTGGTAGTTTGATCTCTGGTTCCTCTGCCTTTTCTAAAATGAGCTAGAACATCTGGAATTTCATGGTTCATGTATTGCTGAAGCCTGGCATGGAGAATTTTGAGCATTGCTTTACTAGCATGTGCTGCTGCTGCTAAGTCACTTCAGTCGTGTCTGACTCTGTGTGACCCCATAGATGGCAGCCCATGAGACTGCTCTGTCCCTGGGATTCTCCAGGCAAGAATACTGAAGTGGGTTGCCAGTGTAAGATGAGTGCAATTGTGCGGTAGTTTGAGCATTCTTTGGCATTGCCTTTCTTTGGGATTGGAATGAAAACTGACCTTTTCCAGTCCTGTGGCCACTGCTGAGTTTTCCAAATTTGCTGGCATATTGAGTGCAACAGTTTCACAGTATCATCTTTTAGGATTTGAAATAGCTCCACTAGAATTCCATCACCTCCACTAGCTTTGTTTGTAGTGATACTTCCTAAGATCCACTTCACTTCACATTCCAGGATGTCTGGCTCTAGGTGAATGGTCACACCATCATGATCATATGGGTCATGAAGATCTTTTTTGTACAGTTCTTCTGTGTATTCTTGCCACATCTTCTTAATATCTCTGCTTCTCTTAAGTCCATACTATTTCTGTGCTTTATTGAGCCCATCTTTGCATGAAATGTTCCCTTGGTATCTCTAATTTTCTTGAAGAGATCTCTAGTCTTTCCCATTCTATTGTTTTCCTCTATTTCTTTGCACTGATCATTGAGGAAGGCTTTCTTATCTCTCCTTGGAACTCTGCATTTAGATGCTTATATCTTTCCTTTTCTCCTTTGCTTTTCACTTCTCTTCTTTTCACAGCTATCTGTAAGGCCCTCCTCAGACAGCCATTTTGCTTTTTTGCATTTCTTTTTCTTGCGGATGGTCTTGATCCCTGTCTCCTGTACAATGTCATGAACATCCATCCATAGTTCATTTTGGAAGGTGCCAAATAAATAATATGCCAACTATGAGCTCCCATCATTATGAGACATCCAACCAAATTCTCCCACAGTAGGAACCTTCTCTTGATAAGCCAAATGTGAAAGTAGTGCCACCTCAGAAAGAAAATTTGTGAGAAGTTGATTTGAGCAATATTCATTGTGTCCTAAATTATCAATCAGGAAATATCCTTCATAACTCTTGGGCCAGTGTTTTTAAATTCAGCACACTGTAGGACTGGCCTCTTTGAAATTTGGCTATCTGAACTATATTGGCTTATTCCTTCAGGTTACCATAACAGATTTAATAGACCAAGTGGATCAAGCAATAAATATTCACAGTTCTGGAAGACGAAGAACCCAAGATCAATGTACCAGCCAACTTGACATCTATTGAGGGCCTTTTTCCTGGTCTGCAGGTGACCATCTTCTTACCTTCTCACATGGCTGCTCCTTGGTGAATGTACTGGAGAAAGAGAGAGACACAGAGAGAGAGAGAAAGAGTAGGAGTGAGAGGGATTCTTGGGGGAAGGAGATGGAGTGGGAGGGTGGAAGAGTGAACATTTTCCTGTCTCTTCTTACAAGGGCTTAATCTCATTTTGAGGGCCCCACCTCTCAAAAGCTCCACCTCCAACTACCATCATATTGAGGATTAGGGCTTTAACATATGAATTTGAGGAGGAAAACAAGCTTTCAGTCCATACCTTGGCCCTGAGCATGTAATAGAAAAATAATTTTTAATTAGAATTTTTAAAAGCATTCTCTCTTTCTGACCATTGCACTATGAGGTTCTCACTTTCTATTTTTCATATTCTCAAATACACTTAGAGCAACCAGGTCAGCAAATATCTAACTTACATAAAATACTAGGAGGTTTAGAAAGTGTCCTAAAGCACATGGGAAAACATGCAGCGCTATATAATTTTGATGAAAAATCTAGAAGTCTCTCTCCTTACCTTTCAATCCAGAATGAGTCTTTTCTTTTAAAGGGTTTTTTTTTTTGAAAACTACTGCATAGAAAAGAAGCTTGTTTAATAAAGATGATTGCTTGTTTTTTTTTTTAGGAAATTTTACTATAACTAAAATAGGTGGTACCAAGAAACATCCATTTATTTACTTTTCTGTAGCATATAATGGTCAAAATTTGTGTACTTAATTCATGCATTGGAGAAGGAAATGGCAACCTACTCCAGTGTTCTTGCCTGGAGAATCCCAGGGATGGTGTAGCCTGGTGGGCTGCCGTCTATGGGATCGCACAAAGTCGGATACGACTGAAGCAACTTAGCAGCAGCAGCAGGATTTTAATGAGAGAAGAAATTCCATAAATTGAGTTTCAAAGTGAGTATACATTTCTGTATATATGTATATATACACACACACACATATAGAGTTGGCCAAACAATTCATTTGCAGTTTTTCCTTGGATAACTTTATAAAGAAATTTATCATTTCTGGCATCTAACAAACAGATGTTGATTTTTGAAACTATCTCTGAGAGATAGTGAAGGACAGGGAAGCCTGGCAAGCTGCAATCCATGAGGTCAGAAAGAGCTGGACACAACTTAGTGACTGAACAAAATATATGTGTGTGTATATATAACACAAACAAGATATTGACATTAATGCATTCTATTGACCATATTCAAGCTTTTCCTTTCTACCTGTATTCACTTTTCTTTCTATGCATATGTGTGTAAGTCTTTTACAAATTTATCATATATCTAGTTCTATATACCCACAGTCAGGTCAAGATACAAAAATGTTTCATCATCAAAAAGACCCCTTATGTTGCTCTTTTATAACCACACTGAACCCTAACCCTCTCCCTGTCCCTACCTGCTGAAATCTACTGCTCTATTCAGTAAAGCATCTGTCTACAATGCAGGAGACGCGGGTTCGATCCCTGGGTTGGGACGACCCCCTGGAGAAGGAAATGGCAATCCACTCCAGGACTATTGCCTGGAAGATCCCGTGGACAGAGGAGCCTGGTAAGCTACAGTCCATGGGGTCGCAAAGAGTCGGACACGACTGAACGACTTCACTGTGGTCACGATTCTTCATTTATCAGTCGGTATCATTGCAAAAATATTATTTAAGTAGAATTCCACATTATGTAATTTGTATTTCCTTCCTTCATACTGTCTCAGGATTCACCCAAGGTGTTGTGTATGTGAATTTCTTTTGTTTTTATTTTACAGTAATATTCCTTATTATGTGTACACAACAATTTGCCTAAACACCAGTGTGTTCACCCACTGAAAGACATCTGAACTTTTTTTTCAGTTTTGCAACTATAAATAAAGCTGCTGTGTGCATTGGTGTATAGGATTTAGTGTGAACATATTTTCATGTCTCTGGCATGAATACTCAAGAGTACAATTTACAAATCATATGGGAATTTCAGTTTTAATTTATAAGAAATTTTCAGACTGTTTCCCACATTGACTGTGGCACTTTACATTCCCAATAGTAATATTTGAGCTATTCACATTCTCCACATCTTTTCTGACTTTTGAGACATTCCCTACATTTTTAACCATTCTGATAGTGATGCCTTACTGCGGATTTGTTTGCATTTGACTGATAGCTACTGATGTTGAAAATCTTTTCATGTGCTCATTTGTCACTTGTATTTCCTTTTAAGTGAAATATTGTTCATGATTTATTGTTTACTTTTGAAATGGATTTTTTCTTAACTGTTGAGATTTAATACAGTTGAACAACCTTAGATATGCAGATGATGCCACCCTAATGGCAGAAAGTTAAGAGAAACTAAAGAGCCTCTTGATGAAGATCAAAGAGGAGAGTGAAAAAGCTGGCTTAAAACTCAGCATTCAAAAAAATTAGATTATGACATATAGTCCCATCACTCCATGGCAAATAGATGGGAAAAAATGGAAAGAGTGACAGATTTTATTTTCTCAGGCTTCACAATCACTGTGGATGGTGAATGCAGCCATGACATTAAAAATGCTTGCTCCTTGGAAAAAAGGTATGTCAAACATAAGACAGTATACTAAAAAACAGAGACAAAACTTTGCTGACAAAGATCCATATAGTCAAAGCTATGGTTTTTCCAGTAGTGTGTATGGATGTGAGAGATGGATCATGCATAAAGAAGGCCAAGGGCTGAAGAATTGATGCTTTCAAAGAGTGATGGGAAAGACTCTTGAGAGTCCCTTGGACAGCAAGGAGATCAAATCAGTCAGTCCTAAAGGGAGTCAACTCTGAATATTCATTGAAAAAGAAGATGCTGAAGTTGAAGTTCCAATACTTTGGCCACCTGATGCAAAGAGCCAGCTCACTGGAAAAGACTCTGATACAGAGAAAGATCGAGGGCAAGAGGAGAAAGGAGCAACAGAGAATGAGTTGGTTGGAAGGCATCACTGACCAATGGATATGAGTTTGAGCAACCTCTCTGAGACAGTGAAGGACAGGGAAGCCTGGTGTGCTGCAGTTCACGGGGTTGTAAAGAGTCAGACATGACTTAGAGACTGAACAGCAACAAAGGACAGGGATCTTGAAATCAGTTCCTGAAAATAACTATTGCAAGACCTGTTCTCCAGTTTCCCTAGAGTACAAAGTGATTCTTTCTCTACTCTGAGCTGCCTTCAGGGTGAGTCAAAGGTGAACAGCTGCAGAAGTACAGGATTCAGTCCCCACAGAGGTAGATGGCAAAGGCCCTTTGCAAGCACCACTTTGTAGCTGACATTATCAAAAGATCAGAAATAAAAATATATGAAGAATAAAAGCAGTAGATTTGACAGCAAAAACTACAATCAAAATGGAAGCAGAGAAATCAAAGTTAAAGAAACTAAAGAAAGCAAGTGCATCATAGCCAGTATCATGGGTGAAAGATCACTCTAATACATTTAACAAATAAGGAGATTTTATAAATTGGTATGAAAAGTTTGTGTGTGAAATAGAAAAAATAGCATAGAAATGAAATAGATTAATTAGAAAAGGAAACATATCAAAGGCAAATAAATAAATGTGACATATTTGACCTTGCTGCTGCTGCTGCTGCTGCTAAGTTGTTTCAGTCGTGTCTGACTCTGTGCGACCCCATAGACGGCAGCCCACCAGGCTCCTCTGTCCCTGGGATTCTCCAGGCAAGAACACTGGAGTGGTTTGCCATTTCCTTCTCCAATGTAGGAAAGTGAAAAGTGAAAGTGAAGTCGCTCAGTCATGTCCGACTCTTCGCGACCCCATGGACTGCAACCTCCCAGGCTCCTCTGCCCATGGGGTTTTCCAGGCAAGAGTACTGGAATGGATTGCCATTTCCTTCTCCAATGCATGAAAGTGAAAAGTGAAAGTGAAGTCACTCAGCTGTGTCTGACTCGTACTAGTAAGTAAATCAATGAATCATATGAGATATAACTTACCTGCAACATTTCTTTTATAAATGACATGGAATACTATCATAGATTATAGTGCAGAGGGTCAACTTTATTTACTCCCATTTGATATAAAAGACACTTCAGGCTCATGACCTTTATTCTGTCAATTCAATTTCAGCAATTTATCTTCAGTTAAAATGAGAAGTGTATTAAGTGTGATTATAAAGACATACTGGAGCAGTTTATCCCAGTGAAAAGCTGGAAAAACTTCCATGTTTTTCAACAGGAGATTGGTTAAATTAATCATGATATGTTTAAGAGGAAATATCCATTGGTTGCAATGATGACAATAAATTTATATATTCATTAATAAGCAAAAATTTATACAATAAACACTAGCTGTATTTCTTTTTTTTTTTTTTAATTTAATTTAATTTATTGACTGTTTCTTTTATAGAGCCAGATCCAGATCCACATGTTTTCTCCTAAATGGCATAAATGCCATCTTTGGAAAAACCCAGTAGGTGATTTTCTACACACACATGCTATGCTATGCTATGCTATGCTATGCTATGCTATGCTAAGTCACGTCAGTAATGTCCGACTCTGTGCGACCCCATAGGCGGCAGCCCACCAGGCTCCTCCGTCCCTGGGATTCTCCAGGCAAGAACTGGAGCGGGTTGCCATTTCCTTCTCCAATGCATGAAAGTGGAAAGTGAAAGGGAAGTCGCTCAGTCGTGTCTGACTAGTAGTGACCCCATGGACTGCAGCCTACCAGGCTCCTCCGTCCATGGGATTTTCCAGGCAAGAGTACTGGAGTGGGGTGCCATTAACTCACTTATAAAAATATATTTTTCTGTCAAATCTTTTACCAGGTATGATAGTTGACAAAGTGGTTCTCTAAACATATTTAAATTAATTTGATCAAATAAGTGGTTATACAAGCTCATTTTGAGAGAAAATATTAAATGTTATAAAGATGCAAATCATTTATATAATTTTTATAATTTAGACTCCTTGTGAGGAAATTAGACAAAAATGAATAGTCTTTACATTAATATTGTTGATAAATATCTCCTATATAAGTTATGAATTTATAAGAGATGCACTTATTTAAAACCTTGCACCCTTCAGCTTGTTAATAAGTTTTCCTTGAACTTGCATAAACACAGGTTTTCTGATGCTTCTGGAAGTAAATATCTTTTAGATGACGTTCAAAGTGAATTAGCCTATAGTACATTTCATAGGGACTTGAACATTGTAAATTAGTTAAGTAATTGTATCTTCATTTGTGTGACTCCTGGCATTTCATTAAATCCTGTAGGGTGGTGCAAAGGTTACAACTTTAAAGAGAGTACTTCTGGAATGAAATTTAAATTATTCGCTGCAAGGCAAAAGAAAAAAAGTTTCACTGGAAGATACTAATTCTTGCATTATTTTCAGAATTAAATATATATATATATATTGATACCTGAAATATGTTCACCAAAAATATTGATTTGCAAGTATGTCTCAGAATTAGAGGAAATGTGACTTGGCTTATGTATGTAGCAATTACCAGTAAAAGATTTTAAAGATTGGTCATTCTTCACAACTAACCTTGGCTGTTGAGTACAAAAGTGTTAGCACAAGATTTTGTGTACAATAAGACCAAACAAACCAAAACATTAGAGTCTGGACTAGAGAAAGATTTTTCACAAGGCCACACAAGAAGAGTGACTGCAGCCCCCAAAACCCTGATCTCCCAACGAGCTTCAGCAAAGAGTTTTTTTTTTTTTTTAACTTTACAATACTGTATTGGTTTTGGCATACATTGATATGAATCTGCCATGGGTGTACATGAGTTCCCAATCCTGAACTCCCTTCCCACCTCTCTCCCCATATCATCTCTCTGGGTCATCCTAGCACATCAGCCCCAAGCATTCTGTATCTTGTATCGAACCTAGACTGGCAATTCGTTTCTTACATGATAGTAATACATGTTTCAATGCCATTCTCCCAAATCATCCCACCCTCTCCCTCTCCCACAGAGTCCAAAAGTCTGTCCTATACATCTGTGTCTCTTTTGCTGTCTCGTATACAGGGTTATCATTACCGTCTTTCTAAATTCCATATATATGTGTTGGTATACTGTATTGGTGTTTTTCTTTCTGGTTTACTTCACTCTGTATAATCGGCTCCAAAGCGTTTTTAAAGGTCTTGTGAGGGAGGAGAGGTAGCAGCCTGTGTGATCACAATTCTCTAATTAGCTGATGGTGGATGGTGTCACAGGAGTTAACATTCTCCTTTGACACCAGGAAGCTTGAGGCTGTGTACTCATGGTCATCGAGTAGTTAATGTTATGCCCGCAGTCCAAGTCCCCAAAACTGAGAAAACAAGACATCCACGGCAATGCAAAAGCAAAAAGGGAATTTATTTCTGACTTGAGCCAGGGCTCCCGCCACATCCAACGCAGTGGAGTGGGGCAAGAGCCCGGAGCCCTGAATTATAGCAGTATTTATAGGTTTAGAACAAAGACAGGGAGTTGGCAGGGGTGGATTGGTTGTAGGGGTTATTAGGCATTTATTAATTGGCTAATTTTTCGTGCACGTGGGCTTGCTTAGGGGACTTTTCATGTTATCTGGGAGTCTGGGAATATGCTGACTGGCTGAGCCCCAAGGTCGGGGGGAGGATGATCTCAGTTCCTTCTGGGTGGTGACCCAGTTTTTCCTGTAATTGTAGCTCTGGCCCACTTTAGTCCTTGAGGCCTGTCATGAGTCAGGTCTCAATATTCCCCCCTGTCCTTTGATCATGGAGAGGAATCTTTCTCTCCGTTCTGAGATACTGCCTGATATTGTTGTCTCAGTCTCATCACTTGAACCTGTCTCTTATACACATCTAGATGTGTATAAGAGACAGGGACACGACTGAACGACTTCACTGTGGTCACGATTCTTCATTTATCAGTCGGTATCATTGCAAAAATATTATTTAAGTAGAATTCCACATTATGTAATTTGTATTTCCTTCCTTCATACTGTCTCAGGATTCACCCAAGGTGTTGTGTATGTGAATTTCTTTTGTTTTTATTTTACAGTAATATTCCTTATTATGTGTACACAACAATTTGCCTAAACACCAGTGTGTTCACCCACTGAAAGACATCTGAACTTTTTTTTCAGTTTTGCAACTATAAATAAAGCTGCTGTGTGCATTGGTGTATAGGATTTAGTGTGAACATATTTTCATGTCTCTGGCATGAATACTCAAGAGTACAATTTACAAATCATATGGGAATTTCAGTTTTAATTTATAAGAAATTTTCAGACTGTTTCCCACATTGACTGTGGCACTTTACATTCCCAATAGTAATATTTGAGCTATTCACATTCTCCACATCTTTTCTGACTTTTGAGACATTCCCTACATTTTTAACCATTCTGATAGTGATGCCTTACTGCGGATTTGTTTGCATTTGACTGATAGCTACTGATGTTGAAAATCTTTTCATGTGCTCATTTGTCACTTGTATTTCCTTTTAAGTGAAATATTGTTCATGATTTATTGTTTACTTTTGAAATGGATTTTTTCTTAACTGTTGAGATTTAATATAGTTGAACAACCTTAGATATGCAGATGATGCCACCCTAATGGCAGAAAGTTAAGAGAAACTAAAGAGCCTCTTGATGAAGATCAAAGAGGAGAGTGAAAAAGCTGGCTTAAAACTCAGCATTCAAAAAAATTAGATTATGACATATAGTCCCATCACTCCATGGCAAATAGATGGGAAAAAATGGAAAGAGTGACAGATTTTATTTTCTCAGGCTTCACAATCACTGTGGATGGTGAATGCAGCCATGACATTAAAAATGCTTGCTCCTTGGAAAAAAGGTATGTCAAACATAAGACAGTATACTAAAAAACAGAGACAAAACTTTGCTGACAAAGATCCATATAGTCAAAGCTATGATTTTTCCAGTAGTGTGTATGGATGTGAGAGATGGATCATGCATAAAGAAGGCCAAGGGCTGAAGAATTGATGCTTTCAAAGAGTGATGGGAAAGACTCTTGAGAGTCCCTTGGACAGCAAGGAGATCAAATCAGTCAGTCCTAAAGGGAGTCAACTCTGAATATTCATTGAAAAAGAAGATGCTGAAGTTGAAGTTCCAATACTTTGGCCACCTGATGCAAAGAGCCAGCTCACTGGAAAAGACTCTGATACAGAGAAAGATCGAGGGCAAGAGGAGAAAGGAGCAACAGAGAATGAGTTGGTTGGAAGGCATCACTGACCAATGGATATGAGTTTGAGCAACCTCTCTGAGACAGTGAAGGACAGGGAAGCCTGGTGTGCTGCAGTTCACGGGGTTGTAAAGAGTCAGACATGACTTAGAGACTGAACAGCAACAAAGGACAGGGATCTTGAAATCAGTTCCTGAAAATAACTATTGCAAGACCTGTTCTCCAGTTTCCCTAGAGTACAAAGTGATTCTTTCTCTACTCTGAGCTGCCTTCAGGGTGAGTCAAAGGTGAACAGCTGCAGAAGTACAGGATTCAGTCCCCACAGAGGTAGATGGCAAAGGCCCTTTGCAAGCACCACTTTGTAGCTGACATTATCAAAAGATCAGAAATAAAAATATATGAAGAATAAAAGCAGTAGATTTGACAGCAAAAACTACAATCAAAATGGAAGCAGAGAAATCAAAGTTAAAGAAACTAAAGAAAGCAAGTGCATCATAGCCAGTATCATGGGTGAAAGATCACTCTAATACATTTAACAAATAAGGAGATTTTATAAATTGGTATGAAAAGTTTGTGTGTGAAATAGAAAAAATAGCATAGAAATGAAATAGATTAATTAGAAAAGGAAACATATCAAAGGCAAATAAATAAATGTGACATATTTGACCTTGCTGCTGCTGCTGCTGCTGCTAAGTTGTTTCAGTCGTGTCTGACTCTGTGCGACCCCATAGACGGCAGCCCACCAGGCTCCTCTGTCCCTGGGATTCTCCAGGCAAGAACACTGGAGTGGTTTGCCATTTCCTTCTCCAATGTAGGAAAGTGAAAAGTGAAAGTGAAGTCGCTCAGTCATGTCCGACTCTTCGCGACCCCATGGACTGCAACCTCCCAGGCTCCTCTGCCCATGGGGTTTTCCAGGCAAGAGTACTGGAATGGATTGCCATTTCCTTCTCCAATGCATGAAAGTGAAAAGTGAAAGTGAAGTCACTCAGCTGTGTCTGACTCGTACTAGTAAGTAAATCAATGAATCATATGAGATATAACTTACCTGCAACATTTCTTTTATAAATGACATGGAATACTATCATAGATTATAGTGCAGAGGGTCAACTTTATTTACTCCCATTTGATATAAAAGACACTTCAGGCTCATGACCTTTATTCTGTCAATTCAATTTCAGCAATTTATCTTCAGTTAAAATGAGAAGTGTATTAAGTGTGATTATAAAGACATACTGGAGCAGTTTATCCCAGTGAAAAGCTGGAAAAACTTCCATGTTTTTCAACAGGAGATTGGTTAAATTAATCATGATATGTTTAAGAGGAAATATCCATTGGTTGCAATGATGACAATAAATTTATATATTCATTAATAAGCAAAAATTTATACAATAAACACTAGCTGTATTTCTTTTTTTTTTTTTTAATTTAATTTAATTTATTGACTGTTTCTTTTATAGAGCCAGATCCAGATCCACATGTTTTCTCCTAAATGGCATAAATGCCATCTTTGGAAAAACCCAGTAGGTGATTTTCTACACACACATGCTATGCTATGCTATGCTATGCTATGCTATGCTATGCTAAGTCACGTCAGTAATGTCCGACTCTGTGCGACCCCATAGGCGGCAGCCCACCAGGCTCCTCCGTCCCTGGGATTCTCCAGGCAAGAACTGGAGCGGGTTGCCATTTCCTTCTCCAATGCATGAAAGTGGAAAGTGAAAGGGAAGTCGCTCAGTCGTGTCTGACTAGTAGTGACCCCATGGACTGCAGCCTACCAGGCTCCTCCGTCCATGGGATTTTCCAGGCAAGAGTACTGGAGTGGGGTGCCATTAACTCACTTATAAAAATATATTTTTCTGTCAAATCTTTTACCAGGTATGATAGTTGACAAAGTGGTTCTCTAAACATATTTAAATTAATTTGATCAAATAAGTGGTTATACAAGCTCATTTTGAGAGAAAATATTAAATGTTATAAAGATGCAAATCATTTATATAATTTTTATAATTTAGACTCCTTGTGAGGAAATTAGACAAAAATGAATAGTCTTTACATTAATATTGTTGATAAATATCTCCTATATAAGTTATGAATTTATAAGAGATGCACTTATTTAAAACCTTGCACCCTTCAGCTTGTTAATAAGTTTTCCTTGAACTTGCATAAACACAGGTTTTCTGATGCTTCTGGAAGTAAATATCTTTTAGATGACGTTCAAAGTGAATTAGCCTATAGTACATTTCATAGGGACTTGAACATTGTAAATTAGTTAAGTAATTGTATCTTCATTTGTGTGACTCCTGGCATTTCATTAAATCCTGTAGGGTGGTGCAAAGGTTACAACTTTAAAGAGAGTACTTCTGGAATGAAATTTAAATTATTCGCTGCAAGGCAAAAGAAAAAAAGTTTCACTGGAAGATACTAATTCTTGCATTATTTTCAGAATTAAATATATATATATATATTGATACCTGAAATATGTTCACCAAAAATATTGATTTGCAAGTATGTCTCAGAATTAGAGGAAATGTGACTTGGCTTATGTATGTAGCAATTACCAGTAAAAGATTTTAAAGATTGGTCATTCTTCACAACTAACCTTGGCTGTTGAGTACAAAAGTGTTAGCACAAGATTTTGTGTACAATAAGACCAAACAAACCAAAACATTAGAGTCTGGACTAGAGAAAGATTTTTCACAAGGCCACACAAGAAGAGTGACTGCAGCCCCCAAAACCCTGATCTCCCAACGAGCTTCAGCAAAGAGTTTTTTTTTTTTTTTAACTTTACAATACTGTATTGGTTTTGGCATACATTGATATGAATCTGCCATGGGTGTACATGAGTTCCCAATCCTGAACTCCCTTCCCACCTCTCTCCCCATATCATCTCTCTGGGTCATCCTAGCACATCAGCCCCAAGCATTCTGTATCTTGTATCGAACCTAGACTGGCAATTCGTTTCTTACATGATAGTAATACATGTTTCAATGCCATTCTCCCAAATCATCCCACCCTCTCCCTCTCCCACAGAGTCCAAAAGTCTGTCCTATACATCTGTGTCTCTTTTGCTGTCTCGTATACAGGGTTATCATTACCGTCTTTCTAAATTCCATATATATGTGTTGGTATACTGTATTGGTGTTTTTCTTTCTGGTTTACTTCACTCTGTATAATCGGCTCCAAAGCGTTTTTAAAGGTCTTGTGAGGGAGGAGAGGTAGCAGCCTGTGTGATCACAATTCTCTAATTAGCTGATGGTGGATGGTGTCACAGGAGTTAACATTCTCCTTTGACACCAGGAAGCTTGAGGCTGTGTACTCATGGTCATCGAGTAGTTAATGTTATGCCCGCAGTCCAAGTCCCCAAAACTGAGAAAACAAGACATCCACGGCAATGCAAAAGCAAAAAGGGAATTTATTTCTGACTTGAGCCAGGGCTCCCGCCACATCCAACGCAGTGGAGTGGGGCAAGAGCCCGGAGCCCTGAATTATAGCAGTATTTATAGGTTTAGAACAAAGACAGGGAGTTGGCAGGGGTGGATTGGTTGTAGGGGTTATTAGGCATTTATTAATTGGCTAATTTTTCGTGCACGTGGGCTTGCTTAGGGGACTTTTCATGTTATCTGGGAGTCTGGGAATATGCTGACTGGCTGAGCCCCAAGGTCGGGGGGAGGATGATCTCAGTTCCTTCTGGGTGGTGACCCAGTTTTTCCTGTAATTGTAGCTCTGGCCCACTTTAGTCCTTGAGGCCTGTCATGAGTCAGGTCTCAATATTCCCCCCTGTCCTTTGATCATGGAGAGGAATCTTTCTCTCCGTTCTGAGATACTGCCTGATATTGTTGTCTCAGTCTCATCACTTGAACTGTACTGATATGTATTTTACAAAGGTTATTAATCTATTTAAAATGCAAGGGCCAAAGGTAAGGATAAGCAGGAGTATAATAAGTGGACCAGGCAAGGTAGAAATTAATGTTATACTGATGCCTTTTAACCCAAACCCAATCTCCTGGTCCTATATTNAATCTTTCTCTCCGTTCTGAGATACTGCCTGATATTGTTGTCTCAGTATCATCACTTGAACTGTACTGATACGTTATTTTACAAAGGTTATTAATCTGTTTAAAATGCAAGGGCCAAAGGTAAGGATAAGTAGGAGTATAATAAGTGGACCAAGCAAGGTAGAATTAATGTTGTACTGATGCCTTTTAACCCAAACCCAGTCTCCTGGTCCTATATTATGGGACGGGATCATTCCTTTGTTTTGGTCTTTATGGATTTCCCGTATCAGTAACCAGATATGTTTATGTACTTTATTTAAAGCTAGCATCTCTTGTTGAAAAGCACACAACGAGAGAGATGGTCTATTTTTCCCTTTAAACACCAGACAAATGGGGGGTGGACTTTCATATATAATTTCAAAGGGGGTCAGACCCAGTTTATAGGGGGTATTGTGCGCCCAAAAGAGCGTGAAGGGAAGGAAGGTCACCCAGTCCTCGCCAGTCTCTATTGCCAGTTTTGTCAAAGTTTCTTTTAGGGTCCGATTTATTCTTTCTATTTGCCCTGAGCTCTGGGGACTGTACTCGCAATGCAACTTCCATTTGGTCCCCAAGGCTGAGGTCAGTCCCTGTACAATTTTGCTCACAAATGCAGGTCCATTATCTGAGCCGATAGATGCCGGCAGCCCAAACCTAGGTATAATCTCTTCTAGAAGTTTTTTAGCTACTATTATTGCTGTCTCCTTTTTAGCGGGGTAAGCTTCTACCCACCTAGAAAAAGTGTCAACCAGAACTAGCAAGTAATGGTACCCATACTTGCCTGGCCTTACCTCAGTGAAATCTATCTCCCGATGATGTCCTGTCCTTTCTCCCCTACTCCTATATCTTACATCCGTGTGCTCTCCTTTTCCTGGTCTCATCATCTGACAGGCCTTGTAGGTGCGGACCATATCTTGGATGGTTTTCTTCTGCTGGGGAAACTGCAGCTGCGCTGTTTGTAGAAGTGTCAAAGTCTTTTTCTCTCCCACATGGGTGGTTTGATGCAAATGGGCACAGAGGTGTTTGCCCAAGTCAGCAGGGAGCAACAGGTTGTGTCGTGGTCTCAATACCATCCGTTTTTGCCAACAGGACGGGTGGTATTATCTTGCACCCAGCGTAAAGCAGAGGGGGAATATATGGGGCTTGGGGGAAGTGTTCCCATCCCCGGCGGTGGCAATCCCACAGTCAGCACAGAGGTCCTGTAATCTCTAGCAGCGGCCTCACGGGCTGCTGCATCGGCAGCTTGGTTCCCCCGTGCTTTTTCACCAGCAGCAGGGGAGTGTTCCATGGGGACCGGCACTTTTTGAGAATTCTTATCCCCAGGAGGCGCTGTATGTGAGGTGTGATTCCTTGCTGTGCCTCTTGATTCATGGGGTACTGTTTTATCTTCACAGGAGTAGCATTTGCTTTTAATTCAACAATGATGGGAGGTCTTTGTTTGGCCAGTCCCATTCCTACTGTTTCTGCCCAGGCCAGAGGGTGTTTTTGGATCCATGGTTGCATATCAGGATCCACAGCCGCAGGGGGCTTTGGTGAATATAGTCTGTATTCATCCCTCAAAGACAGAGACAGAACTTGTATGGATGGCCAGTCTGTCCAAAACCGATATCCGTTCCCCTCCACGTTGATAGTTACCTAGGACTCGGGGAGTGGGGCCAAGCTTCGACCCCCTAATCACTGTCTTCTCCCGCATATAGGATGCGATCCCCCAGGGGAGATTCCTCCCATCTGGTAGTTTTTGTCTTTAAGTCTCTTTTAGGGCATTCATTCTTCCTGTATGGGATGGCCAGTCCCGTCCAAAACCGATATCCGTTCCCCTCCACATTGATAGTTACCTAGGACTCGGGGAGGGGGGCCGAGCTTCGACTCCCCCCCTAATCATTGTCTTCTCCCGCATATAGGAACCGGGCCCCCAGGGGAGATTCCTCCCGTCTGGTAGTTTTCGTCTTTAAGTCTCTTTTAGGGCATTCATTCTTCCAGTGTCCTTGCTCCTTGCAATAAGCGCACTGGTCTCTTTTGAAGGCCTGTCGGACAGGTTTTTCTCTTCCTCCTGACCGGGTGTCTCTAGCCCGCTGGGATTCCGGCCCTGTTCCCACCCCCGCGAAGAGGATTCGAGCTAGCTCCTTGTGATTCCTCCGGTTCTCTTTAACCCTGAACTCTCTTTCCTGATACGCTCAGCAAGTTCCCTTTCTTCCCTTTCCTCTCTCTCCTCAGGAGTCTCCCTATTGATAAACACTTTCTCAGCTACTTTCACCAGATCCTGTACCGACAAGTCCCTTACCCTCTCTACTTTCTGTAACTTTCTCCTGATATCCGGAGCTGCCTGATTAACAAAAGCTAGCAAAACCGCTGCGCGGGATTCCTCAGCCTGCGGGTCCATGGGCGTATCCTGCCTGAAAGCCTCCATTATCCTCTCTAAAAAGGCTGCCGGGCTTTTATCTGGCTCCTGCCTTATCTAAATTCGTCGGTTTCCTGGCGGCTGCCCGAGGCCAGGCATCAGCGTCTGGCGTAAACTCGGAGACGCGCCCTACCTTCAGGGCGCTCGAAATCCCAGCTCGGCCGCGGCAGAGGGAACCCCTCCTCGATCAGGTGGGGCTGCGTGGTGGGCTTCCATCCACGCCGAACACGTTTTTCCGTGCCTCCGACAGGATTCGTTCTCGCTCCTCCGTGGTGAAAAGCACCCGCCACAGCTGCGGACAATCACCTCAGGCGCGGCTGTGAGTCCAGAGTTTGCGGGCCCCACGCGGACAGGAAACGCCCGGCCGGCGCGGGAAGGCGCCTCCCGGCCGCCGTCGTCAGACGCGTCTCCGCCCCCTCGGGTCCTTCCGCGGTTCCCGGGGCCGCCCCGCTCCTGCTGCGGAGCCCGGGGTTCCGGTCCCTCCTTTGTTTTCCGGACAACACCTGCGGTACCTGGGGGGGCAAGGGTGGCGGGATACACGGGGGAGGCGAGCTTTCAGTGTCTGAATCAATGCGGCTAGGGCACAGAGACGCTTCCTGGAGTGGCGGCTTCTTCGGCTCGCCCGTGCCTCACGGTCTTTTCCCCTGGAGACTTCTGCGCCCAGGACCTGTGGAACGGAAGCACTGGGCGGTTGTGAATGAAGGGTTTCAGCCAAGCTGGAGGGTCTTTTACTAGCTTTTGCCAGACCAGGATGTAAGGAGCTTGGTCTGGATGGCCCCGAGGGTCAGGAGCCATTATTATTACTATTATTATTTTTGGACTGCCAGGATGACAGGCAAACCGAAAGTTCCCTCTGGTGGCCAGCCGACCCCAAATGCTGGCCACTCAGATGAGCACAGGGTCATTAGTCTGCTCCTCTAAACTAGCATTGACAGATTTTGAGCCTTGGACTTAAAATCAGAGAAATGATCAGTCATTACAGACAGTGGTGTAGAATCGTTCTGACCCATGACTGCAGCACTCACAATAAGCACACAGAAAGCAAGCAGGGCGCTGGCACACAGAAACAGGCGACAGACAGAAGACAAGCAAATATCGGCCGAAAACACTGAGCTAGGTCTATCCCGGGTTGTTGTTGTTCTGTTATTCAGGATCAAGAGAACTTCTCTCCTTCCCCCACCCAGAGCTAGCTGCCCTCCAGCGTGCTCGCTGGACCTCGACCTTTCACCCCTGACCAAACCTGATGAAAGCTTTCTCCTTATCAGAGCCAGCTGCCTTCCAGCGCGCTCGCTGGGCCTCGGACTTATGCTGGCCGGGCGACTCTTTCGCCCCCTAACCTGATGCCGGCGTTCAGATTTATTCCCTCCTAGTGAGGCTTCCCTTATGCCTGGAAAGTGTTGTTCTTCTCAGCCAGGGGATCCCGGACGAGCCCCCAAATGTTATGCCCGCAGTCCAAGTCCCCAAAATTGAGAAAACAAGACATCCACGGCAATGCAAAAGCAAAAAGGGAATTTATTTCTGAGTCGAGCCAGGTCTTCCGCCACATCCAGCGCAGTGGAGTGGGGCAAGAGCCCCGAGCCCTGAATTACAGCAGTATTTATAGATTTAGAACAAAGACAGGGAGTTGGCAGGGGTGGATTGGTTGTAGGGGTTATTAGGCATTTATTAATTGGCTAATTTTTTGCACGCACGGGCTTGCTTAGGGGACTTTTCATGTTATCTGGGAGTCTGGGAATATACTGACTGGCTGAGCCCCAAGGTCAGGGGGAGGATGATTTCAGTTCCTTCTGGGCAGTGACCCAGTTTTTCCTGTAATTGTAGCTCTGGCCCACTTTAGTCCTTGAGGCCTGTCATGAGTCAGGTCTCAACAGTCACAATGCAAATCATTTTGTGAAAACCTGTGTCCCCAGGCTGCAGAGGAGGGTGAAAAAAACTAAGGACAGGGGAGATCTTTGGGAAGAATTCTGCAAGTAAATCCTGGCGGGAACCAAAGACCCCAGGTGATTCCCACCAAACACTCACCTCTCCCCTCCCCTCCCCTAAGGGCGCAGGCACAGGCCAAGGACCACCACACCCATCCTTGAAAGAGCCCCGCCCCAGGGAATCAGGTTGACCTTTGCTTCTAGCAGTTCCTGCCCTAAGTCCTCCCTTCCTGAGGTCTCAGATGTGCCAAACGTGAGGTTTCCCTCAGGGTCCTGAATGCAGGTCTTCCTCTTGCATTATTTCAAAACCCTCCTAGGCTGGGTCAGGTAGCCCAGAAGTAGGATCCATTGTCTCTGGTGAATTGTTCTGCGGCCTGCTCTCTGTAATGCAAAAGTGAAGGAGAGGGACTAGACGGGAAGATCTGCAAATAGAGTGGAGCCCCAGGACGTGATTAGCATATCAGGTTAGTCTTGATTACCCACTACAGATCAGGAACACAGAAAGTCAGCAATGAGCTCAGAAAAGGATGAGAGAAACAAGAAAATGTTTTCTTCTTTTTCACTGCTGTTATGCCTGCAGTCCAAGTCCCCAAAACTGAGAAAACAAGACATCCACGGCAACGCAAAAGCAAAAAGGGAATTTATTTCTGACTTGAGCCAGGGCTCCTGCCACATCCAACGCAGTGGAGTGGGGCAAGAGCCCTGAGCCCTGAATTACAGCAGTATTTATAGGTTTAGAACAAAGACAGGGAGTTGGCAGGGGTGGATTGGTTGTAGGGGTTATTAGGCATTTATTAATTGGCTAATTTTTCATGCGCACGGGCTTGCTTAGGGGACTTTTCATGTTATCTGGGAGTCTGGGAATATGCTGACTGGCTGAGCCCCAAGGTCGGGGGGAGGATGATCTCAGTTCCTTCTGGGCAGTGACCCAGTTTTTCCCGTAATTGTAGCTCTGGCCCACTTTAGTCCTTGAGGCCTGTCATGAGTCAGGTCTCAACA